>OZ018339.1:35630148-35932295 GCA_963969495.1 Ceratothoa steindachneri | reverse complement strand
GCGATTCCTGGAATCGTGATTGCCCCAGCAACCATTCGTTGTGACTTGACCGTTCTTGGTCGTATTATTGATTGTGAATAGGGTTTACTCCTTTCTTGACTGTCGCACCAGCTGAAAGTCACGGAACTCTGCATTTGACTCTGTCGTTTGGAACTCAACCGGCAAATCTCAATATCCTTGCTATCCTGTCGGCGACTAGTAAGTAAAGAAACGACTCTCCTTCGACGACCATTCCTCTCTGGCTGTCAAGGGATCAACCGGTCAGTGGGTGAACTATGGTTACTGAGGCTGCGAAGAGAACCCCCGAAAAACCCAAATGCTCAAGAGATTTCCCCGTGGCGTAAGTGTGCCAATTCCAAAGACGAGAGAAAGCGGCCTGAAACAGTCACGGCATTGGGGAGGGGGGGTAGGTCCATTGGAAACAGTCATGTCATAATAGCAACTTTATGTTCCTTCCGGCCATCTCACATCTACTTTACACTTATTCCTGCTATGTAGTCGGTGTTAAAAAGAGCAAAGCGTTGGTCTAGTCGCCCAGTCATCGCGGACTCTTGCGCGCCCTCATCTGCGCGCTCAGTCCCTGCAATTCCCAAATGTCCGGAAAACTAGCTGAATATAATCTCGACATCCGCCAAGCTCCCGGCAACCGTGGTGTTTCTAGATAACGGGAACCTGAAGGTGTGGAGATTTAAATGCCCCGAGATTACTCAAAGCGCTTTGAGACTCGCTAAAGATCACAATGCGGTCTTCAAACCTAGCACGACGCGTTATCTCACGTAGCGAGGGGTGTGTTGGAACCAGGTGACCGTGAAGACAGACGCTGATGTAGCGAATGGTGGTTCCCCTCTGGCTTTTAACAAGAGGGATATGACGTGGAAGCTGACCCCTTCTGGGACTTGGAACCATCCGTGTACACTAGAACAGATCCACCGTAACACGAAGTTTCCTAGCCTTAAACCCAATGGCTTAGGGAATGACTGGCGCCTCTCTACGACATAGACACCCTTGGCGACTGACTAGATGCCTTCTCTCGCGCACAAGCGTATAATGCAGGGTGAAAGGCGCATAGCGAGTGGAATCACACCGGCATCGACAAGTATGCTCTCATTGGTGTAAGTGCGGAGGCGCCAGTCGACAGGCGGATAACGGTTTGATGGATCGAGTCCACCCTATGGAATCCACATTCTGCTACTGATGTTTGAAACTCGCATCCGCACTCAAGCTTCGAACGAACATAGGATCGGTAGAAAAGCAATTCAGTAGCGCTATAAACACCCAGGTGCTGAGCTTCAAAGAACGAAGAATGTCCATGGCGCAGGTAAAGGAGACCATAAAGCTGCCTATATAACCCTCACAGGTGAGCTGTTGATCGAAAACAAGACCAAGGAAAAGATGCGAATCCACTACTTTCAGGTGAACCAAGTGTGGAAACAAATCTGGCTTGAGTTGTATCCGCGAATAGCGGCAGAAGTGCCCCACGTTAGTCTTAGCAAAGGAAAACCGAAACCTGTGCGCATCGGCATAGAAAGAGATGCGGTCTAAGGCCTGTTTGAGTCGACATGCAAGAGTTGGCAACAGGGCCGTACCAAGAGAGATCGAAACGTCATATACGTAGAGCGTAGCGCGAATATCTTCCTGCAGCAGAAAGATGACGCCGTTGATGCTCAGAGAGAAAAGTGTGAAACTGTGGACACTTCCCTGCGGTAAGCCCTGTCTCTGCTCCCTTGGCCCGAAGAAGGTCCCGCCCCCAGCCACCCGTACGTGGAAAAGGAGACAATCCCGCAAAAATTCAGAAATAAAGATTGATATGCGCCCCCTCGCTCCCATCGAGTGGAGAGATCAATAATACAGTAACGGCAGGCAGTATCATAGTCCTTCTCCTGATCGAAAAACACCGAGGCGTAGTGCTGTCTACGAAGCAAGCCCTCGCAACATGCGAGGGCATGCGGTGGCATAGTGCTGTCCACGAAGGAAAGCCTCGCAGCCAGCATTTACCAGTGGGAGTGGAGTGAAACCTGCGGAAGCCATACTGTGCTGAAAACAGGTAGAGTCCGCTGTATAGAGCAAAGTCTATTCTAAAACTTACCAATTTATCTATAAATTTACTCACGCAGGAGTTTAAAGATCTTGGTCGGAAACCTCTTGGGGTAGAATTATCTCTCTTCGGTTTGCGAAAAGCGAGCACAGTAGCAATTTGCCAAGAATCTGGGGGGATATCCTCTGTACAGATCCTGTTTAATAAATTCAACAGTAAGGCTATAAGGCCATACCTCGCTCAACTTGGTGTCAAATCATGATATAAGGGACATCGCTGGGACTGTCTCCGCGCACCAAGCGAGAGCGGAACTCAACTCACTTAATGTAAAATTGAAGTTGAAGGGTTCTCTGACTAAGCGACATCCCAGGAGCGGTGTATAGCTAATGCTCCCTTTTGATGAAACCTGCTGCCCTAGGCCAACATGCTTTCATTAGTGGAGCGAATAACAAGAAAGCGCTTGAAGCCAGCCGGCTCGAAAACGCCAGGTAGTTAATCTCTTAATTCAGGATGCAATCAATGCTCCGCTCAGCGCACTTTCAAATTTGGTCTTAGTCTGGGCCCTCCCCACCTGAGTGCGCCTAGTAGCCAGACAAGCGAATTTGACCTCCAATGCCGAAGTGTCAGCGAACTCGTCCGTCACCAGGCCCACTGCTGAGGGAGAGGAACCCTTACGTCCCTGTACGGAGAATGCACAGAGAGTGGGGGAGGCACCTCATATTCAGAGGTGGAAATACCTGAGAGCAGGCCCGAAAGATGACAAGGGGGAACCCCTTTGCTACATTGCGATGGTGAGAGCGGAGCCCCTTCACCAGTCGAATGGGCGCCTCGTCCTCCGCTACACCTATGGAGGGCGAGGCCGCGTTTGGAGGCGGATCTCCATGCGCGTTCCCATTATTGCATTATTTTGTCATCATATTAGAATAAGAGAAAAATTGGCACTTAGAAAGTAGGGACTATGACCCCCAAAGACTTAGGGGTTTAAGAGAAAAGTCTCCATATAATCAGGAATTCCAGAATGTGATCACTTACACATAATCAATCTCGGTCCAGCGTTAATGAGCTTTCCCAACCCGTCCCGCCATTCAGGCGACATTGTCTTGAGCTTTAACCATAGAGGATGGTGCCGGCGTAGCCACCTTAGATGTGTACTGGAAGAAGGTGAACAGAGTTTAAGACCTAACACACCCCGTATCTAACACTTGCCCCTACCCGGCGGGCTTTTTTCCCTCGCAGCAGGTAGGGAGCTCACGGTATACACTACAACTCAACTAAGGACCTATAAGAGGACAAAAGTGCAGCGGGCAACCACAACCTCTGTGGAAAGAAGAGGAAGTGTGGAAAAGGGTAGGAGGGCATGTAATAAAGAGAGATAGAGATAGGCGCGTCCACTAACAAGTAAAGAGGTGGTCACCTATTATTATTATACCCTTGTGCCAGGTGATCCCAAGATGACATGCATTCTACAAGGCATCATGGCTACCACACCGAACTCTGTCCAGGTGGGAACAGTCCTCCTGTTACAAAGTGCTGGTAGAAAAGGTTGAAGAGATAGCCGTAATGATTGTAATAAATATTTTAATTATATAATAAAATAATAATAACTTACACTATTAATAATACTAATAATGATAAAATTAGAATACTTTATGATAATACAAAATAACAATACACAGTAATAGTAATAAACAATAATGATAATAATAAATAATGATAAATAATAATAATAATAAATAATATTAATAGTAATGAATAAAATAAGAATTATATGAACAATAATAATGTTCATAATAATAACTAATAATAATGATAATATAAAAGGTAAAGTAATGCTGAGTGACGGTGAGGGTAAAGCACACCAACAACTTTCCCATGCCCATCAGAGAGTTTATGCCAACCCAGTGAGAGGGTTATCCCAATATATCCTCAGGCTGGGAGGATGTGGAGCTCCTCCAGGTACCATGTGTAACAGGCTACACAGAATACCCCCCTCCCCCCTGTGGGGTGCCTAGGTGAGGAGTTTAGATAGGTGAATGAGGCCGTCGAGTTCTTCTCTGGTAATCTCATAACCGAGGGCCTAATACTATCCCTATAATGTCTGGTCGTTTTGCACACCCACCGCTTCCTTGGTGGCCAGCCAAGTGTGAGATGACCCTCAGACAGAAGCAATATGCCTACATCCGCTATAAGCGCCGCTTGAACGATATCAACGTCGGTGAATTTCGTTGAGCTAGAGCTAAGTTCCATTATATTTAGAGGCACGCCTGCCTTTCTTCCTGGCTGGCATGTGTGTCTTCACTTTGCGAAATAATCCTCTTGCAGAGGTGGATTAGCGAGTCAAAAGGATTCGAAAAAAGTTCTTGCAGGACCCCTCTTACATTCCACAGGAGAATGGACCGCAATCTCTAGCCCGGATGCCGGCTCACCAGCATTCAATACATATCGTGTTGTCCCTGAAAGCAGTCGACTTGATTTTAACTCCAGAGGTGGAGAAACTTTTAACGACAGCTTTACCTTGAGTGAGTTGCAATGCGCTCTCGCTTCATGCGAGGAGACGTCTCCTGGTCCAGACGATGCCCCGTACCCCATGATTTGACTCATAGGTGAGTGACGGATGGCATTTCTGCTAGATTTCTTCAACATGATCTGGAAAGAGGGTACTCTTCCAGACTCCTGATGAATGTCTACTGCGCTTACTTTCTCAAATCAGTGAGAGATTAAGCTACCTCGGTTGGTTTCCGCCTAATTTTCTTAACCTCCTGCGTGTGCAAGTTGATGGAGAAATTGGCAAATGTTAGATTAGCCTTTTACCTGCCTTAAGCACATTGCGGCTTCCGCAAGTTCTACTCTACGTGCCATGCTCCAGTCCTACTGGTAAATGCTGGCTGCGAGGCCTTCCTTCGTGGAAAGCACTACGCCACCGTTTTTTTTATCTGGAGAAGGACTATAATACAGCATGGTTATACGGTATCATGCAGACCTTTCTCGCGATGGGGGCGAGTGGACACCTATTAATCATTATTCTTTAGTTTTTGTGAAATCATCGATTTCGCTTATGGGGGAGGGGCGCCCTCTCTGCCCCACTGAAGTAAGAAGAGGGTGTTACGCAGGAGATTGTCCTCAATCTCACACTTTGCTATGAGCATCAATATTCCTGTCTGAAGATATTCACGCTACGCTTTACGTGGACGACCTTTTGATCTCTTTTAGTGCGGCATATATGTCAACTCTGGAGCGCCAACTCGACAGTCATTGAACCGCATCTCTTGCTATACCAAAGCGCACAGATTTCTGTTTTCTTTGACCAAGACTAAGATGGTGCACTTCTGCCGCCAACTACGACTCTAAACGGGTCTTGCCTGGAAGTAGTGAATTCGCACCGTTTCCTTGGTCTTGTTTTCGACCGACCCTTCACCTGAGAGGTTCATATTCGCAGCCTTATGGTCTCTTATACTCGAGCCATCGGTATTCTTCGTTCCCTGACGTTTAGCACCTGGGGTGCTGATAGGGATATTGCCTTGTTTTTCTCTCGATTCTTTGTTCGTTCGAAGCTTGGCTACGGATGCGAGATTTAAACATCCGCAGCTGAGTGAGTATTGCAGAAAGTCGACTAGATCCACTACACTTGTCTCAACCTGGTGAGCGATGCCAACCACACGTTCCCCATCGAGAGCCTACTTGTGGATACTATAGAGATGCGACTGGCACTGCGCCATCTATATTGCACTGTTCACCTGTACGAGCGAATCCGGCGCGTACAGGCGCCGATCTCGACGGTGCCTATGCCACCAAGAGACGCTACTCATAACTTAAGACATTAGGGTTTACTGCAGTGAAACTCCTTCGACGGCGCGGGTTAGCACTTGGGCGGTGGTTTATCTGCTTCTGCCGAGGACGCGACTCTGGAGGGTACCACCTTTGACTGTTTGTCGCCACGCCTCTGCTCCAAAAGCTTCAACATCGCCGTAAGTATTGCGTTCGGCCGTTTTTTAGCACACGCTAAATCCGTGCTGGTGTATATGGTTGGCTCCAAGTACAAGGATTGGGTCTGTTTCTACGCTGTATCTCCTCTGTTTGAAGTTAGCGGGGCTCTGCCAGGTGCTGCGTCTGTTTTCACGGTCGAGCAGTTTACAATTCACCGCTCGGTATGGAAGATAACGCGTCGTGTTTGGATTTAAGACCGAATTGTGAACTTTAGGCACTCACAAAGCGAACTTAGTGCTCTCGAGGCATTGGAAACTCTACACTCCCGGGTTCGTGTATCCGTGACGCTACGATTGCCTTGGGCCAGGCGGGTATCAAGAATATCTTTTACTAGGTTCCTGGACATAAAAAGAATTGCGAGAAATGAGCGCGTCAAGAAATCCGCAAAGATTGGGCTATCAGACCATCATTTTGCCCTTCCTTACACCGATTACATTGCAGAAATCAAGGCGTGAGGGTCGAGGGTACTTAAAGTTGCGTGCTAATGCGCCACGACTGTTCATATAGACCAATGCGACCACGGCTTCAGGTTGCTTTCTCTCGTTTTCCAATTGGGAACACTTGAGGGATGCACCGCCAATTAATGGAGCGCTCACCTGCACTGTATTGCAGCGCATGCGTTATCTCCCAGCTTCTTCGATACTTTCGTATTGAATGTTCTAGTTGGAGTGATCTTCTCGCACGTTAACTGCGACGAGTATATACGAACGAACGGGGTCGCACTGCTTGTCTCTTCTACTCGGGACGAGTTCCTGTACAAAATGTGGTAGGATGACCGTGAAGAGGGCACGCCAGAAGATCGGGATACAGATCTCAGTGCGAGGATTAAATAAACAAAATGATCGTGCCATGCTTTATGTATTTAGACAACATTTCAACCTATTTTTGCGTGGCTTAGATCTCTACCCTGTGGCGCCAGCTCTATTCGGCCGTAAACAACATCTTTTGTTATGCCAAAACGAACGGGTTTTTATTATTTAGCCGAAACAAAGATCAGACAATTTTGCCAATTCACAGGACTGTTTTGGAATGGGGATCGCCTAGATGTGGCGGACTTGTATTGATTCGTTGTCTTGTATTCACTTTCCGCCTCACCAAGGAGTCGCCATAAAAGCAACATTAATTTCTCTTGTACCCACGCATGGACTTTTTACACTCTGTGGGAGTTCAACACGTAGGATAGTGATAGGAATATCCTCATCATGTTTTACTGTTTTACAGAATGAAAAGAAAGTATTGTACACTAACTGACAGTCTAGTATGCATCAATCAACAAGAACTAGTGTGTCCTAACTGAAAACAAATATAAAAAATCAAAAGAATCAATCCATTAAGTGAGAGGAACCAGGGTCGGTTTCAAAACTGACAGAAAATTGGGTGTTCACCCAACCAGCAAAAACTAATTCTCACGATCAACGGCAACGATTGTCTACAAACTGAACATAAAATGCCTGCCAGCTGAATAAAAACAGATGCTAGTCGTAACATAATCAGTTACCCGCCAAACCTGTAGACAGAGCGCCGGCGCCGGCGAAATGAGAAAAAAATGTTCAATGACATTGTGGGACTAAGCGTCCCAGTTCAAACTAACGAAGGCAATATAGTTTCTATCTTAAGAAAAATAGTGTAGTTGTAATTACTAAACTTTTCCAGGATAAAAGTGATAAATATATTTAGTATTAACTAGAATTTAAACAAATATAGAATAACAAATAAGGATTTGATTAGGATCCTTACACTTTTAATGAACCCTGAGATTTTGTGGTTATTATTATTCACTGCGCTATTAAGAATCATTGAGATTTAACTATGATTTTTTACTGCATTATTATTTACCAAATTATTATTGTTATTAGATAATTGCCTAATTTATTTAGTTTTTACAGTAAGATTCGCGTTGAAGATTTGAGCAGAGAGACGAGAGGTCTCACTCATATGAAAGAGGGAAGGTGCAATTGTAAAACGCACAAAACCCGGTAAGGAAGATGTAAGACCTTCAACCTTTGTAAGTAACGGAGTGAAGATACGCAAAGTTTCAAAGTTGGAGGCAGCATTTGCATACCCTAAATTGAGCTAGACTCTACCAAAGGGTAGGTGTTTGACCTTCGACCTTTGGAAAGGAGAAAACGAGGAATTTGTGTCCAGATGGTCTTCTCGGTTTTGCTAAACGCTTGGCGGCTCGGATTTGTACCAAAATAGAATTAATGTCTTCTCTTTTACCTCAGGTGGTAAGAACGAAGAGGCAAGGAGAGATTTTATTCCCAGTTGGGCGATTTAATTCGACTCCCTCTTGTGGTGGAGCTGCGAGGTTTTATATCATTCCCCAAAATAAGGAACGTTTGGGAGCTTCCCCCACTTCAGAGGAAGATGAACTGAGGGAGCTAAAGCTGCCGGTGGCTGGCTGAGAATAAACCTTTATAGTACCTCACGGGCTGGTGAATGGAACTGCATATCTTGGCGACACATAGCTATGGATTAATAACCACGCAGGAGTATAATAACTTTGCCAAATCAAGGGCAACTCTATGACCAATTGGAGAGGAGAGTAATCTGGCGGCTAATTCAGTGGATATCAAACAGGACCTAACACTGTCAGATCAACAACTCTGCGTCTCTTTCCACCTACGCTGGATGATGAACGTCAATACATTCCACATAGGAAGTAGTGGAATTTGCGTCGGATTCCATTTAGCGGGGTTCGAGTTATATGGCAAAGAAGGAGCAATGGCAAAGTTTCACTCGCGATCCTCACACGCGTTTGCAAATAGGAAACACCAAAAGGGTCAACCAAAGGACCAAACATTTCTGATACCATTTTGTGGTATTATGCTTCTCAGTTCAAACAAAAAAAGGCAATATAAGTTCTCTCTGAGGTGGTGCTAAGGAAAATGGTGTAGTACGAAATACTTTATTTGTACAGTCAAGGCCAAAGGTTTTGAGACTAATATACATTTTCATCTTTTTTTAAAATATATGTGATAAGAATAATTATTCTAATATTTAAATTAGTTTAAGTTTATTAAAAAGTAGGCATTTCAAAAATAATAAGAAAAAACGCATTTTTTAGCAGAGTCCAAAATCTCGTTCTGGTCTGTTGCGGTAGGAGACTAGTTTTAAAGTCTTTGGACCTTTGCTATTCGTTCAGAAGTGTAGCATAAAGACAAATATGTGTTAGTGAATGATGTGGAGTTATAATCTATTTTTTAATATTTTTTTAGGAAAATAAATGTTTGAATCTTTTTTAATTCCTGAAATGGTTCTTTCTAATAGAAAAGCATACAACCATTGTTACTCTGCATCAAAGTAGCCTGGAATGCAAGGAGATAGTTGCTAAAGGTATTGGTTTCAAGGAGCATCATCTTCAATACCTATTATTAATCACTTTAAAAAGAGGTTACACTCCTACGAGAAGTTTACTGGACTGCCTTAAGGTTACAATGAACCCCAAGAGTACCTCATATTAAGATCCTAACTGAAGACTCGGGTTGTCTCCAGTGCCAAGATGCTTATGATTAGAAAGAGGCAGGTGTAAACGCTTCAGAACGCAAAGTGAGGCGAAGACCTTTCGACAAAGGTTTGAAGTCGACTAGGGCTCTGCGAAGGAACCTCATTTCACCAAGAAAAACCTTAAGGGTTGGCTCCACATTTGTCGAAGATATAAATAATAGAATATCAAAGACTAGGGCAAAGTGATATTCTATGATGTAGTTTCCTTCCGCTTGTTAGGAGTTTTCGGGAGATCCCTCGTTAGGAAGATTAAAGGGGAACGCTCTCACGAGTCTTGTGTCCTGCCTCAGTTGAAGCATCAGGACATGTTCCATCCTTTAGTTGCTTCTCATCAAAGGAAAGTGGAGCGCTAACATTATGCCAAACAACACCACAATGAATTCAAAATGATACCAAAACTAACTTTATCAGCTCCTTTTCCGAACATTTCAGAACCAATTTGGGGATGATAATGACGATCTTGCCACAAAGCAAAAGCAATGAAGTTCTTGGTTGAAAACAACATTGAAGTTTCGCGATCGTGTTCCTGGAATTTGCCAGATTTGAGCCCAATAAATAATTTGTCGGCGATTATTAAATTGGCAGTGGATAAACAGAAGGCATCCAATTGTTAGCAGCAACGGGTGTTTATTGAACCAAAAAATGGAGCAATTTCAGTCAAATCATCACAAATTTGGTTTCCAGTGAACCAAAACGAATTGTAGCAATCTTGAAAAACGATTTTCCCTTATTATTTTTGTTGTTATTGTCTTTCATTCTTTTTTTAAAGTAGCCTACTGCTAGGCTGTCGTGAGTGCTGCGACTTGTGCCCAAGTGGATAGTCGCCAGATAGGCTCTTAAAAAAAATTGAAGAACAAGGGCCATCATTCTCTTAATATTGAATGCCCTTATAAACTTTGTGTATTTATTAATTATAAGGATTTGATTGTGATTCTTGTTTATTAATGAACCTTTAGATTTATTGATCATTACTATCCACTGTGATATTAAGAATCACTGAAATTTAACTATGATTCTTCATTGCGTTATAATTTACTGCGTTATTATTGTTATTTGGTAACGACCTAATTAAGTTTCTATGGCAAAACTTTCATTGGAGATTTGAGGATGTCTCTAAAGAAACTCGTACAAATGGCGCAAAGAGACTCAAATGTAAGCAAAAATAATTATTTGGTTAGGAACTCAAAGCGGAATTCCTAAAGGTTACCACATAGTTCCCCCTTACAATCACAACACTCAGTAACGAGGTCAACAGACTTAAGGCGCGTGTTCTTAATTATTCTATCTTATGACCTTATGACCTATGACCTTCAAAGCTTTCAACAAGTAGGGCAATCCGACTCATAGTTAGTTTTCTTTTAATAATATCCGGAATAACCTTGGGAGGACCTTGGCAATTATATCATTTAAAAGAAAATGTAAAGAAGCCTAAGGGTTTTAAATTTCATTAGAATCGGCCGAATAGTTACGATGTTATTGCCAAATAATTTCTGGACTAACCTTGAGAGAACCTTGACAGTTATATCATTCAAAAGGAAATGTAAAATAACATAAGTGTTTTGAATTACGTTAAAATCACCCGAATAGATACGGTATTATTACCAAAACAGTCTTTGGAAAGTAAACTGGCTACCATCCGACCAACCGACCTACAAACCGACATATTAACTTATAGAGTCGGGTGCGCACGCGACTAAAAATACCAGAGTTTAGAGTAAGACATAATGAGAAGTATATTTAAAATCATAACACTTTCTACTGGTCTTTCGAAGTAGTCCTTTGTCTGTTTACTGGGATCCTACCAGTTACCCCAAGTATCACTATAATGCTGGATGTCCTTCCGGGCGACTCTGTTAGCCACCACATCCTGTACTTCTCCATAGATCCTTGAGTCCTATCAAAATAGGAATTTCATGTTAAGGTACACAATAAAGTGATACCGACGAGATCTTAGCTTCCGCATTACGGAAAGCGAAAGTTTGGTGAGTTCTCTTAATTTTAGAACAGTCTATTAATGTATTCTACAGCTTAATGCAGTGGTTTCAAAATGTATTCTATTCAATTCCTATTTAACCATTTAGCTCGAACGTTACATGTCGCATCTTTCTCGTTTCATAGAGTGCATTTTCCGTCGGTGTTTGTTGCACTGAAGTACGTCTTAAGGGCAAGGAGCAGCAACTTACACAGTTACCAGAAATGATATTATTTAAGCCTCTCGGTATCACAAACACTCAGTTTTCTCCCCTAAACAAGATCATTGATCACCCCGCCATCAAGATTAAGCTTGTGTATTCGTTTGCAACTGATGCTGAAATTAAAATGCCATGTCTAAAGCCAAGTTAAAATATTGATGTTGTAATATTAATTTTATTTCCATAATTTACTCAGAAGCCATTTCAGATACATCGTATTACCAAAGACTTCAACGGATAGATTTTAAGGTTGTCGTATTAAATCTTATTTGCGATCTCGTTCGTTTTGTCCTTCTTTGTCTTCGGGCAGACCCGGTTCAGGTATCGAGGAATTAGGCAATTCATTGCTGAATTCGACTCTAGATTGGATTTCCCGGCGCACTTTTATTGGTATTTCTTTGCTGCTTCAGCTTTATGGTACCTTTCATACTGTTTCTTAACATCTTAGCATAACAAACTCTTAGGAAGTTTCTCTTCAATTTGCTTGTCATTCCCTCTGCCTTCTTCTACATTTCATGTCTTTGTATTGTATTTTATTATTTCATCCGTTGTTCATATATGAGTTTTTAGTTCTCTGATCTTCAGATATTTGCTTCAAGGGTTTTTATGGACTGTTATCCCTTTTTTTACAATCGCTCGATTTATTGATTTTCTTTTCTTGTTTTCTTCAGCGTAAGTTTCTTTTCATTTCCCCCAAGTCCAGACAAGGGGTCTCAAATTCTCTCTTGTGAGTACACATGTGTACGTATTTTCTCTTTGAAATTACGTGTCTCTAGGTTGTTTGGATGTTCTTAAGATGAGCCATCTCAAGGATTTTGACCCTAATATAAAATAACTAAACCTAACCTAAACTTACATATCCTATTCTACGTTAGGTAAGGTTAGGTTGGGTTGGGTTTGGTTGAGTTAGGATGCGGTCGAAAAATCTTAGAAAGGCTCATCTTTACAAGATGCGGTTGCTTTCTATTCTACTTATTATAGTGATCCTAGCTCGCGAGCGCGTGTGTGTGCATGTCTGTATGCGTGTCCGTCTGTGCATTTACAAAAAATTGTTATGAAATGATTGTTTTTTTGCACAACAATTTTTAATGTGCTGTGAAATAAAAAAAATTCTCTTGCATATTTTCTTAATTTTGTGAGCGAAGCGAACAAGCGTGGCAAGCCTAGTAAAACACTGCTAGATCAGAGTTTTACTAGTAATATTAGAGTGAAAAACAAATATTATTTTCCACTAGTGACCTGTGTCAACACTAGTGTCTCTCAGTTTATAACCTGATTTATCTATCCTAGGTTAGGTCCAATTAAACCCAAGAACAGCGATAAAACCAACCTGAGATGACTAAATAAGCTAACAAAAGCGACCTCAAAACTCGAGACGAACTATAAGAAATGTTTAATGAGTCTGTAAAATAATTTTAACCTACCAAAATACTTTCAGAATGTGGTAATTCTCGAGAAATTCTTGGATATGGCTTTGAAAAATTACCTTTTAAACATATTTTTTATACTTTCAGGGTAAAAGACAGGATGGGATCCTGTGGAGAATAGCAAACCAACCTTTGGATTCGCTAACCAAACATTTTATCACTCACAGATACACTTCACTTCTTTAAAAGGACTAAAATTACTTCAATACCTCTCTTGGTCTGTACAACATTACTTGACAGGGTGCTTACACGTTATTGCTCTTAAATGCCCCTGATTTGTCTCGAGAGGTTATCGAACAATTTATTACCCTTTCTCCACCATTAATTTTGTTGTTCTTTTGTTATTCCCGCAAATAAAGGGTCTTTTAACAAGGACGCTCGAGCTTTGTCAGGCGATATTGGCCATGTTGTTAAAGCGACATCTGGAAACCTCACTGTGAACTGTTTAGTAGTACTTGGCAAGTTACAATGAAAGGTTATAGCGTTGAACAGCGTGTGCAAATCATTAAATGTTATTATCAAAATCAGTGCTCCATTCGACAAACGTTCCGCGCATTACGGGATTTATATCCTCGCCATAATCGTCCTGCCGAGTCCACTGTTCGACGCTTGGTGGCCAAATTCGAGGGAAAAGGGTCGATCAACAATCAGCTAACACCCGTACGTTGCTGAAATGCAAGGTCTACTGAAAACATCGCTGCCGTAAATGAGAGTGTACGGGAAAATCCGAGGCAGTCAATTTCTCGTCGTTCACAAGAACTTGGCCTTTCGGCGACTTACCCAGGAACTTAAAGTAAACGAATATATACAACGCCATGTGTTTGCTGATTGGGCTCTAGAGCAGTTGGAAGTTGCCCCAAATTTACCCCAAAAATCATCTTCAGCGACGAGGCCCATTTTTGGATGAATGGATTTGTGAACAAGCAAAATTGTTGGATTTTGGACAAAAACAATCCACGTGAGATACACAAGCACCAATTGCATTCCAACAAAGTCACTGTTTGGTGCAGATTTTCGGTCCGTATTTTTTTGAGAACGAAGATGGGATTGCCATAACCATCAACGGCGAGATCTACAGATCGAGATAAGCAACTTCTTGTGGCCTCAACTGGATTACATGCCTGATATGGATACTGACGACATGGGATTCCAACAGGATGGTGCTACGGGATGGTGCTACGTGCCACACTGCGCACGCCACGATAGACATTTTGCCCCAGCGATTTCAGGGCAGGGTCATCTGGCGCGGCGGCGACGTCAACTGGCCACCGAGATCATGCGATTTAACGCCATTACACTACTTTCTTTGGGGCTACCTTAAATCGCAGGTCTATGCGAATAATCTCCAAACAGTTAAGGTCCTCTAAGTCAACATAACGAACACCATCCAGCAAATTCAGCCAGATTTATGCGACAAAGTTATCGAAAATTGTGCCTTCCGAATTCGTTCCACCAAGCGAGCCGTGGTGGACATTTGAACGACGTCATATTCTACACTTAATGCCATAGAATTTACTTTCAAATTTAAAATAAATTAAGAGTATATATCACAAATAACTTGTTTTATTTACATTTAAAAATCAAGCGACCTTATTGAAAAACCCTATATTTTCTTACACTTTTTCCCTCTTACAAAACGTATCCTTTTGGGCTTTGTATTTTTTTCGCATTCCTCGCCCTCGCCCAGGGTAAAAGAAAGGATAGGATCCTGTCAAGAATAGCAAACCAACCTTTGGCTTCGCTAAACCAACATTTTACCACTCACAGATACACTTCACTTCTTTAAAAGGACTAAAACTACTTCAATACCTCTCTTGGTCTGTACATCACTTGACAGGGTGCTTACACGTTATTGCTTTTAAATGCCCCTGATTTATCTCGAGAGGTTATCGAACAATTTATTACCCTTTCTCCACCATTAATTTTGTTGTTCTTTTGTTATTCCCGCAAATATTTCCTCTCACTTTTTCCCTCTACAAAACGTAACCTTTTGGGCTCTGTATTTTTTTTTTGCCTCCCTCGCCTACGTTCAGTACAGACCTAAAAATGAGAGGCGAAATATTTTCTCATCAAAAAAAAAGCCAAATAACTACTGAAACCATCCAATTTAGATCAATTGACGTACCCTCAAGGAGGATAAGTAGTCCATGGATGGGAATTTTCGAGATGAGTCAAGAAAACACATTAAATAGGAAGGGTAGTAGAAATAACAAAATAAAAAATAAAACATAAAATATTACTTTTTCATTTTAGGCTATGGCAGGAAAAGTATATATGCCTTTTGTACATTACCATTCAAGATGTAATATTTACGATACAATATTAAACAATTCTGGAGTTGTATGGTAACTGATTAATAGCTAAGAGTGGTTAGAGGGAAATTGAGAATTATTTGTAATATAATTAATCATTATTAAAAGGACGATATCGCTTCTGTATGATCTTTTCTGATTTCCTATGAGTTATTGAACATCTATCGTATCACGTGTTACTGTGATTTCTTTAACTACTACAGAACGAATACAGTAGTTCAACACAATGATTTAATATTAATTGACATGTTCAAAATGATTCCGTTGTTCAATACGCTTGCTGAACCCTACCAGCAACACTTCTACAAACCTTTTCCCAAATTTCGATCTTAATTGCAGAAAATTTCTCATAAATTAATTGTTATAATTCAAGAATTGTTTTCGGTTTTAGGAAGCCTGATCTTTAAATACATCTAGCAAAAGTTCAGGTAGTGTTGGTCTGGTGATCTTGATGGCCACTCAAATGCTCCTCGTCGTCCTATCCATCTCCCTTAATTTTTTTTTAACCACCATATCTTAGCAAAAAAGATCTCATCTTCATTAACTTTAATGATACAAAGTTCAGAAAACTCTAATCGTCTATCTTGATCTCCATCATGCAAACTTTGAAGCACACGTGGAATGTTAGATCTCATCTTTAATTTCTTCAACATTCTCCGAACACTTCTATCACTAATAGCTAACTCTGAAGAAAGGCGCCTACGGGATTCATGAGACGTACACAAAAATGATTCTGGTAGTTCATCGGACTTTTCTACACTTGGTGCAGAAACTGGCCTCCCTGATCTCCGGGCATCACTTAAGCTACCTGTTGTTTCGAATTTTCTAACAAACTTGTGATATTTCGGTTCTGCGCCTACAGAATAATAAATTTTGCTGATAATAATTAATCAAGCAGCTCCAGCACCATTTTTATTATTTTGGTAATAAAGTTGAACAGCTTTCACTATTTGTTCCTTTGTTAATCGCATGGTCATATCAAATTTCTAAATAAATAAAGAAAAGATACATTATTTCATCTAAAACTAAAATTTATAAATTTAGGCAGTACAAAAGAATATAAAAAGAGCGTTAATTCTTCTGCCCCCACCAGTATATATATATATATATATATATATATATATATATATATATATATATATATATATATATATATATATATATATATATATAGATATATATATATATATATATATATATATATATATATATATATATATATATATATATATATATATATATATATATTAGTGTACATAGTTGGGTAGCAGTCTTTATTGAATGCAAATTTCGTTGAAGACCATTGTGTATTTTGCCTTAATTAATTTCCTTTGGCAACTTTCTCTTCTTCTAACTATCTTTTTATTCCATCTTGTATATGGTGGATTTAGTTTTTTTTTTACCAAACACATTCATTTAAAAAAGAGATGAATACTGGACAAGTAATCCACCATCTACAAGATGGAATAAAAAGATAGTTAGAAGAAGAGAAAGTTGCCAAAGGAAATTAATTAAGGCAAAATGCACAATGGTCTTCAAACCAAATTTGCATATATATATATATATGTATATATATATATATATATATATATATATATATATATATATATATATATATAAATATATATATATATATATATATATATATATATATATATATATATATATATATATATATATATATATATAGAGAGAGAGAGAGAGAGAGAGAGAGAGAGAGAGAGAGAGAGAGAGAGGGAGAGAGAGAGAGAGAAAAAAAAAACTCACAGATATGGTGTAAGCAATAAATGCAACAAGGCCCACAAGGAAAATGAAACGAAAATTTCAAGTATTTTCGAACTCTATTCAAAGTTCATTATAAAGGTCATTCCTTGATAATGAACTTGTAAAAGAGTTCAAATTTCTTTTCATTTTATTTGCTGGCTTTATTTCATTTATATATATATATATATATATATATATATATATATATATATATATATATATATATATATATATATATATATAGTTTATGTATGTAGGAACAAAACATTTCATTCGGTTATCAATTTAAACTGCTGCTGGGACAGAAATTTCATATTTTATCTAATATTGCGCAACAATATCAGTTGATGAACGTTAAATAAACAACACAAAAAAATAAGTGTTCTTCATTTTGAATATAAAATGACATGAAGAAATCACTAAATTGAAAATATACCTCATTAATAAGCAAATAAAGTTCTAATCAAAACCAAATAACGATCACAAAATTACGAGAGAAAAGCAGACGGTGGGGAGGGGGGGCGGCTTTTAACCCTAGACTCCTCTGAGGGTCGTGTGTTGGTTCTGACTATAACCCCGAATGATGTCAGCCCTATTTATAAGTGTAACTCGATGTTATTTAGATAGATATCTCCTAAATGCGTGGTTGGCTCTTGGATCAAGCGATATGACACACCCATTGGACAGTGCCAGATTGCCCGCTCTCCTAATTGGCTAGCCATTTGTGAGTCTTCTTCTGATATGGCACACCTAGTTGACATTTTATTGGTTGAAAATATATTTGAATATACGAAAGGATAATTTATGAGAGACCTTGGATTACATATTTTATTCGACAGAACTTGAATTAGGATTTGGAGACATTCGTTTTTTTCTTTAAATTCAGTGGAACGAGCTAATTCAGGCTGCCGTCAGTAATAAACAAGTTTAATTATTTTATTTGAGTTGTTTGTTGGATCGGTATGTTCTTTATTTAGTTTCAACTCTAGTATAATGAGGGAGAGTGATTCGGTTGATCTACAACATGATCCTATAAATAATTTGTGGTAAAAATGAGTTTTATTTACTTTATTTAAGCTTGTTTTTCAGTAAAGATAAGTTAAAATTTTAGATTTGACGTCGGAGAGCCCATATCAAACTCCTTTCGAAGAGGGAAATGAACTGGAGAAAAATAAGGAACGAAGAAGCGAAGAGAAAGTGTCAGGCAAGAGATGGTAGCCCATAGATATGGATTTGGAAGGGTGGGAGTGTGTAATTTCATAATAGAGATGTGGAAATGAAGGCAAATTCTATTAGTTTGATACTACAAAGATAATATAAAATATAAGGTCTGGCGTTTATAGAAAACTGAGTAGTTGTTTTATGGCTTCATTTGAAAAACACGACTTTGGTTAAAGTATTTTCCCTCATTTGAAACTTAAACTTTGAAAAATTATACAAATTAGATTTAGAAAATTAAATAGAATGAACTCTTGAAAATTGTTCATTAATTGAAGGGGGGTGAAGAATGTGTCGAATCATCTCAATGTAATATGAAAGACGGTTAATGCAAGCGAAAGGAAAAACACAGCAAGAAAAAAATATGATAGAGGGTGAGAAGCAATAGATGTACATAAAATATACAAGAAATATACACTATACAATAAATCTAAAATAAATATAAAATAAATATACAATAAATACAAAATAAATATACAATAAATAATACAATAAATGTCATCAGCCACAAAGAGTTAAGAATTCGATTAAGTAGGTAGCTAGTCGTCCCTCGTATCGAGAACGAGATTCCCAGCCCAGAAAATGAACTGTACATAAAGATTAGAATGACAATCACTGCTTAGCTATAAGGAACCAGAGGTCGACCTTCATTGTAGGAGAAGGAGTGGGTAGTGGATTCGTAGTGTATTTTCTACACTAACCAGCGTTAGTATAACCCCTTGTAACCCCCACGGGTTCTCCCTCGTAGGAGACACTCTATCTGCAGGATTCCTGAACAGATGCGCTATGAAACCGGGAAATGGAATGATAGCAGTGTTGCGATTGATTATTTTCATGATTATGAGTGTGGAGCTACTTATCTCCACGAGTTGAGTATCAGCGCATCCGCCCAATGGGCGGCCAGCTCATGACACTTGGGAGCGATGATGGTAGCAAGTAAACAGTGTTTTAAATTCAAAGTAAACAGACCCTACATACTTCGGGGGAGGGGTGCTAAGGGGGATCAGTTCAGACCATCCCTCAAGAGGACCTACTGTATCGAGTACAGATAAGTACTCCCAATTGAAATAAGAGTGCTCATTTTTGCTACCGGTTTTTGAGTTTTATTCCTACTTGATCTGACTCACCTTCTTCGCTATTTTTGAACCAAAGACTGAACTTGATTACTTGATTAGAATTCACACCGTGACAAGAAATCTAAATAGAACCTTCTTTTCCACCACACCAATTGATTTTTTTATTGGCCTCGTTGTTTAAAACTAGCAAAAACGTTCACACAGTTTATAAGATCTTGCTAAAGACTTTAAAAATGTACAGGAACTCTACATAGAAGCAGAGCGAGTCTTCTCTAGCTAATATAGTCTTGGCCTCAAAAGGATTCAAACTCAACAATTTTACCTCTCTAAGAAAGATCTCGTTACTCATAGAAACTCTTTTCAGGAGAAATTACTCCTCTAGAGTAACCTTAGATGAAACTTGCTAAGGCACATACTTATTAATTTTTTTTAAATTATTCATGTAAACTATAAAACATAATGAATCCATCCATAGGGAGTAAAAATAGTTATTCTACCAGACATATTTCAAAGCATACTGAAAAGTACAGGTAGTCTGCCGAGTGTACAGGGAGGTCTGAAAATCTTGTCATACCCTACCTAAAAATAATGACAATAGAGGAACAATATAATAATATCAAGCACACGTACTGGTTTCAGTGCATTCACTTTCATTGACAGTCACACATAGAGAAGTGCTGTATGAACATTAGAGTGCGCATGATCTTGTACCTATACACTTGAAATCATCCTCTCTTCCAAACTGTAGTAGCACGTGTCAGCCATCTGAACAATAAAATTAAAATAATATTAACAGAGGATGATAAGACTTTCGGTCATCTGAAATATAAAATAAAAACAATATTTGAAATAGAAAATTAAAACAATATTTACAAGGGGTGAAAAGACTTCCGGACCACCCTGTACATCTGTTGAGTTAATTGTTTGCAAGAAATCCTCAAGAATGACTTACTTCTTAACACTTGTGATAGGCTTATCTCGACCTGTCTCGGGTGCTCTTTTCTTAGCTTATCATTTATTCACGTCAGGTTTTATTGCTGACTGTGGGTTTAAATTGACTAACTAATTGAATGAATCGTATCTATAATAAACGTGAGCAAAAGGTTAGCTAACCGACACTTATAAATACTTTTTGTACCCTAAGGCTGAACTAGAAGATAGTCCTTTTTATTTTAATGCGTTATATAATTATTAAGGATAAATTCTATTAAAATTCAGAAAAGCTAATATTCGTACTATTGATTTATAAAACACGCTTGAGGCTTTCTTAGTTAAAAAAACCTCTTCAGCATGGAAACAATGAGTTGCACAGGGTCTCTGCATGTTAGTAATTTTGTGTAACAGCATGGAAACAATGAGTTGCACAGGGTCTCTGCATGTTAGTAATTTTGTGCAACAGCATGGAAACAATGAGTTGCACAGGAGCTTTGCATATTAGTATCTTTGTGCAACAACATGGAAATAATGAGTTGCACAGGAACTTTGCATGTTAGTATCTTTGTGCAACAACATGGAAATAATGAGTTGCACAGGATCTTTGCATGTTAGAAATTTTGTGCAACAGCATGAAAACAGTGAGTTGCACAGGGACTTTGCATGTTAGTATCTTTGTGCAACAGCATGGAAATAATGAGTTGCACAGGATCTTTGCATGTTAGTAATTTTATGCAACAGCATGGAAACAATGAATTGCACAGGAGATTTGCATGTTAGTATTTATGTGCAGCAGCCGAATTAATGCTTCTTTTAATTGAGTTTTATTTGTAATCTCTCTTTTCTTCATATCCAGCTTTCAAATTGTCCTAAGAGTCTCTATTGAGTTCATATCCGGGCAGTCTCCCGGCAAATAATTACAAAGAATAAAGAGGTACACAACTGCACTCGAACATGAAAAACCACTTCTATTAAAGCAATAATATGCATATATATATATATATATATATATATATATATATATAGAGAGAGAGAGAGAGAGAGAGAGAGAGAGAGAGAGAGATATATCATGTCTAAAATAGTGAGCCCGATTTTACCATGCCAAGAATATTGAAATAATAGCAAAGCCAATTTTACCATGCCAAGAATACCATACCAGGAATAGTGAACCCAATTTTACCATACCAAGAATAGCCAACCCAATTTTACCAGACCAAGAATAGTGAACCCAATTTTACCATGTCAAGAATAGCGAACCTAATTTTAAGAAGGGTCAGGAATATCTAATTCCAAGGTATTGGGTTCGCTATGCTTGGTATAAACCTAACTTTAATCTTACCATGAAGGTATAAAAGTATGTTCAAAAGTCATTTTCAAACCCATGTGCAAGAAATCCTCAAGAATTACCACACTCCGAAAACATCTTGGTAGGTGAAAACTATGTTTTGGACTCACTACTTAACATTTCTCATAGTTTATCTCAAGAATCTCGAGTGTGCTTTTCTTAGCTTATTTAGTCGTATCAGGTTTTATTGCTGTTCGCGGTTTTAAATTGATAAACAAATTGGTTGGGATCCCATTTATTTCAATAAACTCTTGATTGGACTTTATTTTATAACTTTCCCCCAAAAAGTATCTTAGAATCTTCCAAAGAGATAAGGAAAGGACTACAATAGCGCCACCAGAAGTAATAGAAAATATGGTGTGTATTACGAAAAGCTCAGCATTTTTTAGGATTTACGATGGGTAAGTATACAAAGAGTACAAAAGTACTCATTCTATTACATTCACGTGGTTGGGGTCTTCGATGTCCCAGTTGTTTGGGGTGGTTTTGTTGTTATTTGTTGGTCGTACCGGAATTTATTTTTATTAATCCGCACGAAATTGAGCTGAAAACGGCATTCAGGAGGGACGTGGTGAGGACCTAGGCGGATTACTGGACGCCAGTCGATCGTTAGAAGGTGAATGTTCCTGTAAAGGCAAAAAATACTGAAAACCATTTATATTAAAGTCATTTTTCTTCTACAGGAAAGTTTTCTGAGGAGAAATGTGAGTATCACTTGACCTATGAGCCATTGATCTGGTCAGTTTAATCTCTCTGAAATCAGTTAGTTCACAAGAGATCCTTAAACATAAAACAGCATTTTTTGGTGAGTCCTTTTGACCCCAGGATGGGAATTGAAATACCCATGGCTCCAGACTCTTAGGCATGTCGGGGGGTGACCCCCGAATATTAAACCAGCGTCTTGCTACGCACGGTTTAGGGCAAATTATCTTCACCGAGAAGATCTTTGCCCTCATAGAACAATATAAAAACGTATGGCCGCCGCTCTACCCAACACATGGACACACACAAGTCACACTTAATACCCTTCCTCCCACCAAAATCTCGTCTGTTATTCACACCATGTTCTTCACTTCTACCCCCACCCCCACCCCTCCCGTCGCCCTTACCCTCCTCCTACCCCTTCTTCCTTATCTCCTACCCCTTCTTCTATAGCTCCTACTCCCCTCCAGTAGCCTCTACCCCTCCTCCCGTGGCCTCACCACTACCCAAACACGACACAACACCATCCACACTAAACTTACACATCGAAACAGTCACCCTACAAACACTACCAAACACTCGCGCAAGCGGTGGAAGACGCCTCGCAGCCAGAGTGTAAGACTCCGAGGAAAAAAAATCCACCGCTCGCGCACTCCACTCCAACTCTAGAATGAGGCAGAGTACCACATGACATAACTAACACATACACAATACCTGACCGTCCAGACAACACGTCCGACATACAACAACCAAGGACAATAACACACGCGCAGACACATACCCAGACTTCAATTAAACAATGCGACAAACCACAATCACAAACAACAGCATCACGAAGAAGCGTCTCCGCGGTATGAGCGTCTCTCCTCCTCACCTTTCCTCCTAACACCCCAATCGAACCTAAACACCAAACAAACACCTCGCATCGGTGTATAGCCACCGACCCATTAAACTCTACTTATAACATCTCAAGTTTTTTCCGAAACTTTTCCTCTATGACTAAAAGATGTCTTGTGCTCCCTCTCACAGCGAACCCTCTTTTTGCTTTCAATACACACTTACTACTACTCTTCGGCACATTCTTGTTAAATGTCCCAGTCTGAGTGATGTTCGGCGGTTCGCTATCGCTTGTCCGTTGTACTCGGGACTAGTTCGTACACACTTGCAAACTATGACTCTGTGTATTAGGAATGCCTCCTTCATTTTATTCAACTCTCTTTCGTGGTGGTCGCATGCTCTTACAACCAAGAATTCTAACCAACTAAAAGAAAAAAAAGCGATCAAGTACAGAATTAAGATTTTATTTATTTATTTATAGAGCCCATCTGGCAACTGCACAAAATTAAGAAAGGTAATCCTGTCTCTGTAATGACAGCAAAAAAAAACAGAAAGTAAAATAGGGTGTGAAAAAGATAGACTAAGGAATGATAATACAACTTCAAATGCTACCATTAACCACCTTATCTAATCGTAGGCTTATCACAATAGAAGAAATTAGCGATAAACATTCGCTTCAAAATCGACCGGATGAAAATAGTTCATAATTTCCATCAATATGCAAATTCCACTCCATGTCGCAATTGCATGAACGATTTGTATAGGAGGGGTTCATGAGGGGATAGAGGGGACATGGGTCCTGTCTAAAGATGAACCCTAGCTATTCATGTTGCTGGATAACAGTACCACCTCTTTAAACTGTTAATTTTCCCTGCCAAAATTAATGGGTGGCTCTATACGTGTTTGGACATAAAAGGATAGACGGCGTGGGGTGGTTTTAATTGGCGCTGATGCGCTTCAACCTCACTTTGTTGGAGGGAGGCCTTAAGTTACAGTGCATTCATTTTTCAAACGTCAACTTACATTTTAATTCTCCTTTTGATATTAATCACCTGAAACGAAAATTAATTCTTCAAATCGTTTAAATTTATGTTTTTAATTTGAACAAAATCTTCGTTTTTTCTTTTCCGTCAAAACAAAAGATCCTTTGGAAATGTCTATCAGCATGTTCTCGAGACTCTTGTTAGATTTATTTTTTTGTATGCAGTTGCTCCTTGAAGTGTTTGGTTGAAAGTACTTGTTGCCTATTGTTAGTTCTTATCATCCACCTGTTTCAAACATGAGGAAGATGACAGCTTCCAGAACCTCACAATTGAACACAAATTTTTGTCGGGCCAATCTGATGAAAGAATTACAGAGGGAAGATTGAATATTAATCTTTTTATAGTAAAGGAAACACTTCGGTGTTTTAGTATTAATACACTAAACAATTAGTTAAGCACAAAAGTTAAGATTTTGAAAAATAGGGTCAAAAATAAAACTGATGATTAGTTTGTTCTCTTTCCTTTTGCAACAACAGAATGAATCGCTTGATCATACATGTTTGTATTTGTTGACACCATAAATGTATGCTATTAAAGTATATTAGCTTAACTAGTTTTAAGAAGTTTATATATACTTCTGTATACTTAGATTTCTCAATACTGGGCGATTGTAGTCAATTGGGCTAACCATCGTATTTAGTTAGTTTTTGAGCCCCAATTTAGCTAACTAATCACTAACATAGCTAACTCCCAATGTAGAATCTACGTACACAGTATCCAAACCCATGGAAAGGTATCTAGTTTCGTGTATGTACTCCTCTAGCCCAGCGAAGTACAGCAATTCGACGTGGAATCTATTCCATAAATGTACCTCTATTAAGATGTTGACCCACTGACCCATGCCATCTCGATAATTGTCCACAGTTACCTGATATTTGTACATGTTGGATCTTGGGTGAGAATAGATCTGGCCACCACGTCCCATGAATGTTTGAATGAGTTCACGTCTGGTAAAGCTGGTGGCCACACCATCCATCAGAAACCTCCATAAATGCTCCTTGAACCACTCTAGGGCAACTTGATCCGAACGACACTAGGGATTTTCCTACAAGAATATCTCATAGTTGTTTGCGTATATGAAGTCCAAGAATGGATGTGTGACCTAGCGATGATCGGTCATTGACTTGTTGAAGTGGAGCAGCAGACCAAACCCATGCCAGTGAACGGTGTTTATTGACAACTCGGTTCCACGACTCCATGGGGTCTGCGCCCTACCCGAACCGTACCATAAGCCGGAAAGTAATGAAATATTCCCTTATCATACCACATTGTATGCTTCCGGTCTGCCAAGGACGCTACGAGCCCAGGTGCGACTCTGTCTGGTGTCGTGGCGTTAACGTGTTAACAGGAGGGCTCGGGTGGGTGTTTTAGCCCCTATTTTTCATAAAATCTAGAGAACTTAAAGTGACCTGATGAATATGCGGCTAGTACATACTGCATTAAATGTGGAAGCATTTTAGCCAGTGTTGCTTCTCTGATACCATGGGCAATTCTAACCAGAGGCAGCTGGTCATGATCTTTAAGCGCAAGTAGTCGGCCACTCCGCTGTGCTCGGTGGGCGATAATGCCCACCGAGCATGCCCATGGTAGATCGAGGGATGTTGAATGTTCGCACAGCTCCAGGAATTGAATTTTCCATCCGTATGCCGCTCACTATCGTATCCCGTTCAAAATCCGATACTCACGTCGCCCTACATGAGCAACCTAGTCGGTGTTAACACTGACCCACGAGATGACAGGTCTCATTTGATACAAGTCTAGGAACTTCCAAGACCTAACGGTGCGGTAGTACTGCCCACCATTACAGTCACATCCTGTTATCCGATGACGTTTTCCACCACATCCTCAACGATACTCAGTTTAACTCTGGTCTAATTTGAGACGTATTTCTCGTGTTGTTTGTGGAAATAAATACCTAAAATGCAGCACCTCTTCCTCCTTTGACAGCTTAACGTTACACATATGTAGAGTTACCCCAAATAGTCATGTAAACTTTTTTCAAAAGGTCAAACTCCACACGAAACCTCGGGTACAAAATATGGACAGTTCTCCATATGAGATCCAATCATTGTGTTATACAAAGTAGGGACACTTTTCTTCTTTTCGTCCAATTAAGAAACACAACGACCCTTAAGACACAAAGATAAACACAAGACATCGAGATAGTCCAAGACAAGAGACCGGACGAGACAAGTGCACTCAAAGCGAGGATTCGAACCTTGCGTCTCTGGACGAAAACCATCCTCAGAGCAATGGTGAATCCCTCAATTTAACGCAAAGTCTTATACCGCTTTCGAATAATAGGCTCTATTCAGGATCTAGAGCTTTCTAGTGCCACTCATTTAGGTGTATATCACCCTATTTTCGCCTGGATTAAGTTCGTTAGCTTTACTGGAGTCAAGAATTGCTTCAGGGGTTCAGGACCAGTGCTAAAGATCCAGAACCCAGGATCTTCTTCATCGGGCCAAGTACAGGGTTCTCGGTATGTGGGGCTGGAGAATAGCCATACCGTCTAACGGCGCGTGTAGTACGAGACTACTAAAACTAGATAAAGGCCGTGGACTTGGAAAAGCCTGCAGGGTTGCAGCTGACGTCACTCTTACTACGATTGCACATTAATTGACGCCAGGCCCCCCTTGAAGGATGGCAGTTACAGGGTTCGGATTTAAAGAACCCGAGCCCGGTAATAAGAGTCCTTGAATTATCATGATTCCTTAAGGGTCTATTTATGGGTACCTCAAATTTGCCAATTAGAATTTGAGGACGCGGTCTCCTTTCCTTCCCTTGCCTCCTTATTGTCCCTTTTTTATTCTCATCCCTTGTTTCCTTCTTATCTCATGCTCCCTTAGCTTCCCTTTTACTCTCAGCTCTTGTCTCCTTATCTTCCTTTGTTTTCTTCTTATGCTTGTTTCCTTCTCATCTCTTGTCTTCCTCCTACTCCTTGTTTCCCTCTCATTTCTTGCCTCCTTAATCTGTCTCTCCCACTCATCTACTGTCTCCTTCTCATCCCCTGTTACCTTCTCTTTCTTTTTATCGCTCCCCCCTCACTCCTTATCTCCCTATCACTATTTGCCTCTCTCTCATCCCTTGCCTCCTTAGCTTTCCTTTTCTTCTCCTCCCTTGTCTCCCTATCTCACCTTGTTTTCTGTTCATCCCTTATTTCTCTTTCCTACATTGCCTTCTTATTTCCTCTTTTTTTCTTCTCACATTTGTGCCCTCTTATCATCCCTTGCCTCTCTCTCATCCCTTGTCTTCCTCTCATTCTTTTGTCTTCTTCTCTCGTTCTTCTCCCACAGAGCCCTTTTCACACAGGGGCGCTTACGGATGTGTGGGTTTCAATATATGTATGTGAGTGTCCTTCACACACACACACACACACACACACACAATAACGAAGCTAAACCACATTAAGTGTGTTAAGTAGCAGGATGGACTCCCCATTTGTGGCAACATTGTATCGGGTGCCATATGCTGTAACGACCCTTGATTCGGACCCCAAGTTAAACTCTTGGTCCCCTCTTTTATGTGCGAATAGAAGAACGGGCAATGATGGACACAGGCGTACACAGAGGTGAAGGAGTGTTCAAATTCGTACACTTGATGTTGCTGGCGACTTTATAGCCCCTTCCGTCCTCAGCAAATAGAGGTGAGAAGATTTTGTTTCTTGTGCTCTTTTTTATTATCTATCTCCTCCTTCCTTCTATCTACTCCGAGAGAACGTGCCTTCATTGGATTACACATCTTCAGCAATTAATCTAGCCATAATGGATTTTTGAGCTGAGTGTTTCACTTTTAGCATTTCTGTTTCCTATGGTCATTTTCTTAGTTTCAAAATTACCCAAGAATGATTGAGATCCCTCAAAATGAGGTAAAGAAGACTTCCCACTCCGATTGGGAGGGAGTTAGGAAAGAAATTTCGAGGTTGCTTCGAATAATAAGAAACACAGACCTAAAATTGGGGTCAGACTTCGTCCTATTTATTTTCCCGTCTCCGTATCTGTTCCCTCTTTTTTTTTACTCCAATTATCCTCGTCTACGACAACCACTCGCGTTCTCTGGAGTTTCTAACAGTCTCTGACGACGGCGTCTCGAAATCCTCCTTTGAACCAGTCTCTTACAAAACTGCCGCCCGATCAGGTTCTCTCTTCCAACCTTTGTCGTCTCCAGATGTTTATATACGAAGAGAGACACCCTGTAGCTATTTCTCGGGTGTTTTCTATTACCATATTATAAGCATCAATTCCGAATCATCATAGCATTAAGTATGTAAGTTGAGCGACTGAGAGAGGCTTGTGGGAAATGCTCGAACCCGCGTTGGGAGCAAGTATGAATAGCCAGTAATGAGTAAAATGTGTTCATCATGGAGGGAAGAGAGGCCAAAAGAGCCTCAAAGCCGGCCAAATATAGCCTTTACGGCCCCATTACGTAAGAGTTGGATTAACTCTCAACGACGACGTTGCGATTGGATTATTTAATTTGACATCAATCATTGGTGGCAGCTCGAAACGAAGTTGACCAAACGAATCCCATTAATCGGGAACGAAAACCGCATTTGTGGCATGGTGATCGAAGGGTGAAATTTCCTCGGGGTTTTTAGAGTTTGATACGCCCCTCCTGTCTTACATTTCTGATCCCTGGGCATACAGTAGCTCGAACCCTGGGGTGAACATCAGAAAACGCTGGGTAAGTTCCAAGGGTGACATTCCAGGGTGAGAACCCTACTGAGAGAAATATGCACCCAGGAGGATGGGATTGCCTTTTAGATACCTGTAAAACTTCTTTTTCAAATTGTCTTACGCTGTGAAATTATTACACCCGATGCTCTTATTTATTAAATCACGCTGGAAATATAGGGGCAGTAAACATTAGAGAATTATACATTGTACAGGGTGCGGCAATAAGACATCCCCGCTATGCACATACGCAGCTAACACTCGCCTTTAATTATCATTCATACAACACACACATACACACACACACACACACACATATATATATATATATATATATATATATATATATATACATTTATATGGATATGGATATGAGAAACTCACAAAGTAGCACGTGAGTAGAGCAATAAATGCCAAAAATCACACAGGAAAATGAAAGGCGGATTCTAAGTACTTTGTTCTTGATAATGAACAAAACAAGTTCGAAAGTACTTGGAATCCGCCTTTCATTTTCCTGTGGGATTTTTTGTATATATATATATATATATATATATATATATATATATATATATATATATATATATATATATATACATACATACATACAGAACCCCTCACACCAGTACTGGGTAATACACACACCCTGTATCTCTTTTATTTCTTCTTTATTTTTATGATTAAAGGAAACCGGTAATATAATGAAGGCGCTTTCCCAAGGGCAAACAAATAGACAGAATAAAGAATATAAAAGAGTAGTGATATAATGATGAAAACTTCTACAATAAGTCCGATCAAACT
Organism: Ceratothoa steindachneri; assembly: GCA_963969495.1. Taxonomy (NCBI): domain Eukaryota; kingdom Metazoa; phylum Arthropoda; class Malacostraca; order Isopoda; family Cymothoidae; genus Ceratothoa; species Ceratothoa steindachneri. The sequence goes on along the minus strand of OZ018339.1, from coordinate 35,902,449 downwards.
TATGGGGCCAAAAGCTTCTACAGAACACCTACTTAACATTAAGGAGGGATTTCCACCCCTCCGGCACAATGAAAAAGCTCCAGGCCCAAGGAAAATGGACTTGTATGGATGTACCGTCAGTGTAGATAAATAAATCAAGGATTTTATTTTAATAATATCTATATGAGAGTGAACATCGTCTCACCGACTTCCTTCACTCATCACTCCATAGCTTCGCCAACCGGAGTCGAAAGTAACGAATCCCTCTTCGAGGGCTCGTGGAGGTCAATTAAATCTAGCAAAGTACCTTCCTCAAGAGGCCTGAGGAAAATATGAGATAAGCCTCGTGAGAAAAGATGAAGAAGACTGATAAAGACCATTGTTTTCCAGTCCGGGGACAAAAATCCCTGGGACCTTCCCCAAGTATATTTATAGAGGGGCCAAAACATAATATCCTAGAAAACAAAAATGTACTCCATATAATTGGCCATACTATCTATACTATCTAGAATTCTGTTCTCCTTTCTATCATTGCTTTGTAGTGAATAGTTCTAGTGCTAGAATCAAATTTTATTAGATAAATAGAAAATAAATAGTTGATTAATATAATAATCGAAATTGATTATTCTATTTGTGGCCAAAATATATAAAGATCAAAATAGAATCAATGGGATTTAAATGGCAAATGTCGGGTAGAAGTAAATATTTGTCCATGGGTTGGCGACAATTTAGAAATGTTATTTCTATAAACAACCAGAAGGGGTGAGTGGTCGAAAAAATATTGGGAAACCTTGTGGAAGTTAATCCATTCTAGTGGATCATGAGATCCTACCCCATGCACTAAATTTATACGTTTTTGGAAAGTAGGTGGAATAGAAAAAGTCCTCAAAATTTGAAAGTCGAAACATGAAAGCATGAAAGCATTCATTATATTGTTACCCCTCCCCCTCCTTTGAGTCAGTCTTCAGTAGAGGTTCGGCAGATTAGGGATTGTTGCGTGTTTTGTACATACATTATATATATTTTTACTTTCCCTAACCGCACCATTTCTTCTAGATGACCACATTAGTTTTCTCATCTTAGCCTTAATAATAAAAAATGCAGTACTTTTATTCCACTACCTTGGCTCATTCATTCCCTTTCTAGTGAATCCATAGAGATTCACAGCCAGTCATGGACACTGAATGCCAAAATGTATTCAATGGAGGAGGAAGCCAAAAAGAAAATGGTAAGTTAGGGAAAGTCACAAATAATGAAGGTACATAGTTCGAATACCCATACAAGTTTAACAAGACGCTGAGTCCTGGGAAGTCGTACAGGTCTCATCAAAATGCAGGTGAGTTATGTACAACGAGAATCATCAAAGTATTTCGTTTAGGAGGAGTTAGCCATTTGAATAGTCCAAAATAGTCGACGAAGGTACCGCTCACAGCTGCCGGTCGTGGAATCTGAGGAATCCCCGTTCACTTCTAAATGCACCGGAAAACAGATTCCAACCCCTGACGTGATTTCACCTATTTACCTAAACACCACCAGAGATCGATCAGCGAAGACGGTAGATGAAGATATGGGTAAGAGGGGATAAGTGACACAAAGCGAGGGATGAAACAAGAAAAAAAATTAAATAAGAGTAAATAAAAGAGAAAAATTTTATGGTTAATTAAAATGTGCAAACGTTAGTTGTTAGAAAAGGTAAGAAGAGAAAGTATGTCGAGAAGAAAAATGAGTCTCCACGTCTGGATAAAACAGTTTTATCCATCTCAAGTTTTGTAACTGCCACCAGGTGTATAGTCTACTTACTTCTATGTAAAATAGAAGGAAAAGATGGTTGAAAAAAAACAATAAGTTATGGGTGAAGAACTGGCAAGAAATGAAACAAAGGTTTAACTGGACTGGAGTGATTTAGTTTAAAAACAAACAACTTTTATCAAGAACAGATGGACGATAAAAGTTAGCGTAAAAACTTCACTGTTAGGCGTTCTAGATTTCATCTACCATGCTGTACCCTTTACCAGACATTCAGACACTCCACCTAGATAGTCACCCGAAGCACGTCTCGCCTAGAAACTTCCAATACATAATGAATTAAATGATTTGACTCTGTCATGGAGATCTTCGGCATTTGGTCTCTCTATGTACAATTATGGCCGTTTATGCATCTATATATGTGGATTTTCAAGCATTTACGTGTGCGAATTCGTATGTAATGCGTCTGCCTTTGTGAGTGTATGATCCTGTCCGCGTGTTTGTGTGTGTCGAAGACCGTATATGTACGTGGTGTTGCGTATATGTGCGTAGTATTTGGGTGACAAAACAGCTTCCTTCGGCGTCTGTTATGACGATCCTCAGCATTTGATCTCTCTATGTACAATTGTGGCCGTTTATGCATATATATATGTGTACTTTAAAGCATTTATGTGTGTGAATTCGTATGTAATGTGTCTGCCTTTGTGAGTGTATGAGCGTGTTCACATGTTTTTGTGTGTGTAAGTACGTATATGTACGTGGTGTTGCGTATATGTGCATAGTATTTGGGTGACAAAACAGCTTCCTTCGGCGTCTGCCAATTCAGTGCCGTTACTCAGAATTGAGGGACAAAGTTGCGGGTCGTCAGTTGATGAAATAATGTGTTGATAGAATGCAATAGAATCACATCTATACATTTATACTTCATTACCGTCGTTGTTTCACTTTGTACAAAGATGAACTGTGAAGAGAATGCGTACAGGGATATTTAATGCCAGGAATTAATTCCCGGCAGGGCGAGGAATTAGGAAGCAAATTTATTTGACTCAGCTGAAGCCCCCAAAATATCTAGGGTTAAGAATGACTAAAGGGAGAAACCGTAAGGGTGCCAGTGTGGATTGCTATTCCTGGCATCTAGAGGTGAAGCACTCCATCTCAGCCCCATTGTACCCGGTGCGGTCAGCTGTAGCATGAACAACCATATCATAGTTGAAATTTGGAAGATATTGTGCCCTCCTACCCTATCATCCGTAAGGTGTAGATGGGGATGGTAACTGTTACCTCTACAGTCATTGGTTACACAAACTGGTTCTCTCTCTCCTCGGTCCTCATTTGAACCTTAAAAAATGTCCGAATGTCTTTACACCCATTCTAATTTACAGGGGTTGGGGGTCTAGTGTGCCTTGGGAAACCTTAGCAACCCTGACATTTAAAAGACTATGTACCTACCTTGTCCTTAACAAACGGAGAGAAGGTTTAGAAAGTAGTTTTACCTATCAACACTACAGGTCTCTTCAACACTACAAGCCTCTTCATATTTTTAGAACCTCAAAATTTATTTCATTCTTCTCGCTTAGAGTATTAAATATTCGACCAGTTACTCCATGCCCTGTCAGACAATGTCTTTGGAACCTCTAGAAATAAAGCCCCTCAACATACACAGGTTGCAAGAGTCCATCCACGTTTGAGGGGTCCTCAACATCCACAGGTGGCAAGAGTCCATCCAGGTTCGAGGCGTCCTCAACATTCTCAGGATGCAAAAGTCCATCCAGGTTTGAGGCGTCCTCAACATCCACAGGTTGCAAGTGTCCATCCATATTTGAGGCGTCCTCAACATCTACCGGTTGTAAGAGTTCATCCAGGTTTAAGGCATCCTCAACATCCACAGGTGGCAAGAGTCTATTTAGGTTTGAGGCGTCCTCAACATCCATAGATTGCAAGAGTCCATCCAGGTAGGAAGCGTCTTTACCATCCACAGGTTGCAAGAGTTCATCCAGGTTTGAGACATCCTCAACATCCCCAGGTTGCAAAAGTCCATCCAGGTTTGAGACGTACTCAACATTCATAGGAGGTTGCAACAGTCCATCCAGGTTTGAGACGTCCTGGACTCTGGGACGCAGCTAATCGGATGAACGATTTAAGTCCCGAACAACCCCTTCCCCCTATGTAGCATAAGTTAACCCCCACCCCTTGCGACCCCTATCGCGGGCACAAGGATCTACTGTCTATGATGGGTGTGCTTTGCAACCTCGTTAGCTACCAGGCCAACTAAAAGTATCGGGACACGTCTCTGAATCTGTCAAATGACACATCTTCATATCCTAGCTGTCCCTTCAAGGAATACCCATCGCGCCCTCCCATAAGAGCCATCGAGCCCTTTTTGAACACCCATTGATAACTTCATTGATCAAGCTACTGTTCGAGGGAACACGCACGAGGGGCAGCGCTTCTTGTCAGGGGAGATTTTCCCGAACAACTAAGGCCATTTTTAAACACCCATTGAGACCTACTGGAACACCCATTGATTCCTTCCTGCCAATTGAGCTTTCCATGCCCCTCATATATACCTTCCTTAATCCTAATTGATTCTTTACTGAACACCAATAAAGCTTTCCACCACAGCCATTAATGCCTTCTGAACTTCCTTTGATACTTACATGATCACCTTTGATTCCTTCCTGGAAACGCAATGATCCTTCCTGAACATCAATTCTACTTTGAATGACCCCCATTAATACCTTCCAGTAAACTCATTCATTCATTCCTGAACACTCATTGAGTCCTCCAAAAATAGCAATCCTGCTTTCCATGACCCCCAGTGATACCATCCTTAACACCCATTGATTCCTCCCTAAATAACATTTTCCCCTTCCATAAGCCTCATTGATACCTTTATGAACACCCATTGACTCCTTCCTGAACACTCATTGACTCATTCCTGAACACCTATTGATTCCTTCATTGATATAAATTCTGCTTTCCATGACCCCCATTGATAGCATCCTGAACACGCATTGATTCCGTCTTGAAAACCCATTGAGACCTTCCTAAATACCAATTCTGTCTTCCATGATCCCCATTGATACCTTTCTAAACACACATTTATTTACCCCTGAACATCCATTCTGCCTTTTATGACCTTCATTAATACCTTCCTGAAAACCCCCCTATATTATGGACTATCTTTCAAAATCCATTAATCTCTCCTTGCATCCCATTTAATGGAGAACGTGTGGTTGTCGACGTCCCGTGTGGAATGAGCCTTCTCTGAACATCCATTAAGTCTTACTTCAACAGTCGGTCTCAATTTCGGTGGCAATGACTTTGATATCAGCCTGTTTAAAATGAAAAACAAAACCCCCAAAGTACCCAGTTGAGGCCCCGTTTCAAATAGTATGCCTTCCTTAAGGTTATCTGAACCCTTCCTAAACACTCTTTGAACCATCTTATACATCCTTGTTCTGTCCGTTACCCAATTCAGGCTCTACTTGACTTCACCTTTGACCTTTATCCTGTCTCCTGCTATTTTCCTGTCATTTTATTTTAGGCCTCTACTGAGTGGGACGCAATAGCTAGAGTCAATCGCCCCTCATAATCCTCTACCATTTGAAAAAAAACACACCATCTTTTGTAGGGCTCCCATCCTACCACCGATGTATGATTAAGGGTTTTCCACTTTACGGTCTTGCATGCCTCTCCTAAGAGTCCCCCCCTCCATAGTTAGAAGGTAGGCCATCCTGTACTTCCTCAAGAGCCTGTCTTAGATACTTATCATGGTCAGAGACTTATCCCCTTTATAATTACTACGTGTAAATTGGTCTTTCCTTTTCTTGGGAGTTGCCTCCATTCAACACAGTCCCTAATGTAGGGATGGACTACCTGGGCTTTCCTCATAGGCGCTTAGCGAAAACTACCCCTTCTCAGTCCCTTCCCCGAGCAGAACCCTGCGGGGCAAAGAAGATCGCCTTAAAATAACAAGGTCTGCTAACCAAAGTCGCGTGCTCTCACTTATTCTGATTTATGACCTTACAACCTTCAAAACTTCCAATAATTCCCGAGCTAACCTAGGAAGACCTTAGTAATTATATCATTCGGAAAATAATGTAAAACAACATAAGGGTTTCAAATTTCGTTTGAATCGGCGGAAGAATTATGATGTTATTGCCAAAACAAAATTATTCCCGGGCTAACTTTAGGAGGACCTTGGAAATTATATTATTCAAAGGAGAATGTAAAACAACATAATGATTTCAAATTTCGATAGAATCGGTTGAATAGTTACAATGTTATTACCAAAACAAAAATAAGCAAAACGGAACGACAAACCGACCGATCGACCGAAATAGTGAGATAGAGTCGACGCAACTAAGTGCATAGACTAAAAACCTCAGACAGGATTGGCCGCATTAACATAAAGGGCCCATTACGAGAAACGGGAGATCCATCCTTCTCTACAGCTAAGTCCGAACACTGAGATAGCATGTGTCCTTTGGACATCTTTGTGTCTTGACTTGGAAGATGAATAAGAATCGTTGAGGCATGTGGGCTAGGATACCCCTAGCAGCCTCTAGAGGAAGGGCACCGATGTCTGGGTCCATCGCGCTTTGTCTTCCTTTTTTGACCCCTTTCAATGCCCCCTCCGAGAGGGCTCTAATATGGGATGAATCCTCATCAGTTTGGTCTTTCGTCGGGACGACAAAAGACTCCCCTCCTTGAAGTGGTAATCCCTTTGCTTTTCTTGTTATTTTTAGTCGCTTGTGCTTAGTCGCGTGTGACTCTACATCTCACTATGTTGGTCGGTCCGTCGGTCCCCGTTTGCTTTTTTTTGTAATAACATTTAACTATTCGTCTGATTCTAACGAAATTTGAAACCTTTATGTTGTTTTACATTCTCTTTCGAATAATATAATTTCCAAGGTCCTCCCAAGGTTATTCCGGGAATTATTGACAATTTTGAAGGTCGTAAGTTTATAAATCAGAATAAGTGAGAGCACGCGATTTGGTCAGCAGCCCTTGTTTATTATTGCACCTATCTGGCAACTGCCTTCGAAGGGATCATTCTTCCAACCCCCCCAAAAAACAACAGTAACCTAAACTTAGCCTATATCAAATGTGAAAAAAAGAAAAAAAAACACAAAAAAACGAAAACAATTAGCCAAAAAAAGCCAAAAAGACTATCGCATGGTCAGACACCTGAAAGAGAGAAGCGGTAGCGACTCTGTGTCTTCCAGGTACCGAGAAAGGTAACGTGCACGAAGGTCCTCCAGATTGGAAAATTGAACAAGAAAGTGCCGAACAGTCTGGGGGACAACGCAGTCGTCGCAGTAATGCGCAGGCGAGCGCTCCATCAAATGGCAGTTTGTCCCGCGAGTGTTCAATTCGAGGGCTATAAAAGAAGAAGAAAAGGTGTGAGAGAGTGTAAAAGGCTAGTGCGTCCAGAGCTATCCCGCCCCATCTCCTCTCTTCTGGCCCACTGTCAGGGCCAGAAGTGAGGAGGAGGGGAGAGATAGCCCGGACCCCTCTTATTCCCCCTTTCCCCACTCCCTGTGCCTTGCGGCACCGGTGAGAGGGTAACATGGGAAAGAGGAGGAGGACAGAGAGAGGAAAAGGAAAGGGATCGATAGTATAGCAAGAAACTAGTAGAAGATCAAACAGATGACCTAGGTGGTTTTGACCCTACATCTAATACGCGGTGCTAATACCTCGGTGTGTATCACCCACCCACGTATATTTGTCGAGCCCGTTAAGAAACACAGTAACCAAGAGTTAGTGAGGAATGAAAAGAAGTTAGAGGTGTGCGGTGATCCGCAAGGTGCTTGGAGGTCAAGCTAATCTCTGTCTATTTTAATTAGATAGAAGTTGGAATTATAGTTATAGAGGAAGTACTTGAGATCCAGGTGTCTGTGCAATCCGTTTTTGTCACCTAGTACTTATAGTTGGCGTTCAAACCGTTATTAGTGTGTGTTTGTTTTTAAGTAGAATTGGTTTGCTTTTCCCGCATGTTATGTTGTATTATAACTGACTATTCTTGCATGTATGTTTTCCCTTTTATCTTTTTGCTTTCACATTTGCTGTTCTTCAAGGGTTTTTGTAACTCTTTCCTTCGTCACGTTGCTGTATCTCTTTATCTGTTGCCGAAAGTTGTGATGTATCCTTCCCGCTACGTGTAGATGTCTTCTTCTTCTACGTCCTCATTTCCGATCCTCGCCCTACTTGGAAAGAGTCGGTGAGGCCTCAAGTCTACTCCTAGTTTTATTTGCGTTGAAAGTTCGTCTCCAATTTCATCATGTGTCCTCTCGATGACTCCTTTTGCTCTCTTCATGATTATCCTGTTTAAGGACTCGACGTTGGCTTTTCTGTCCTTCTCCTCTCTGCCCTTCTTGTATTTGTCACTAGGTACATTGCTTTGGTCTGGACTCTTTGTAGTTCGAGTAGTTTAGTTCGTGACAATGTACACATTGCGATTGCTGCATAGATTAGTGTTAGTTGGATAATCGCTTTGTAAATCTTCTTTTTATTATCTTGACTTAAGAGAGTGCTCTGAAGCCGCCGACCCATTGGTGAGGGATATCCACGGGCTCGATTGCACGCAACTATTATGTTTCTGTCCTCCGTCTTTCATTGTTTTGCCATCACTCTTGCCATTTAGTCACATATATTCCAAACCAGAGGGTGCGGAGATTCCAATGCCTGGACAGCACTCAGTGTTATATTAGCTTTTACAGATCACGATCCGGTTTTCGAACCGGGGATAACGCATTATATATCCTACCGAGCAGTGTATTGCGACTAGTTTAGCCGTGAAGATCGACGCAACGCTTGGTAGAACCCCACTGATCTCCACAATTCTCACTCGGCTGCAGATGCGTAAAACTCGCTTTCTGAGTCAATCTTTGAACGAACAAACGAACGATTAAACAACAAGGTGGTAGATTTATCAGCACTCCAAGTGCTAAACTTGTAATCGAAGAGCTCCCCACCTGACAAAATAAAAACCAATAGGCGGCCTTCAGATACCTCACGACGTGCAATGAATACTGGCAGAGTAGCATCCCGGCTAGAGAATGTGGAGAAAGCAGTCAAGAAGGACTCCTCCACGTCCATGGACACGGGCTCCAAGATTGCGGCTTCATTCTCCTGGAAGACTGAATGGATGTCCTGCGACAACCTGCCCCGAATCTTTTTAGCTCACTTCCCAAACCTGTGCCAGAATGGTCATCCCGATTTGGAGCGGGAAGGAGCTGAGAAAGTTTGTCTTCTCCCGTACCACATTAGTTATATGTCTACAGGAGACCAGGTTAAGTGTGATCCCCCTGCCAAACTTTTCAAGGTATAAGAATTTCGTTACAACCTTCCCCCTTCCGGGTGGGGGCTAGAGAATAGGGTGTGGAATTTATACCATATATGATGTCTCAGTTCTTTCTTGGTCAATCGTCACCAATTTTCAAGTTGTAGTAGTTCAGATTTACCTTGAATGAAGGAGGTATTATTCTCTTGTCTCTCTATATATTCCGTTGTCTTCCTAGGTCAATGGAGTGGAATCTCGTTGTATTATTTTAAAGGTACTAAATCCCTTTACCCTCCTCGGTTCTTGCAATACACCCCTAAGGGGGGGATTTCAACATCACTTCCAGAACCCAGACCCTTGCATATCTGGTATAAGAGCTAGATATCGGTGTCTTTAATGTGAAAGAATTCAGTTTCCTTTCTTGGGTCGGAGACGACTCCTCCCACCCGTACGCGAAAGCGAAGATCTCGCAAAATTTCAGATATAAAGATTGAGAGACGTTCCCTCCCCCCATCGTGTGGAGAGTCTCTATGATACCGTATCGCCATGCGGTATCATAGGCCTTCTCCAGACCGAAAAACACCTTGGCGTAGTGCTGTCTACTAAGGAAGGCCTCACTGACGGCATTTTCCAGTCGGAGCAAAGCACTCGACGTGGAGTTAAACTTGCGGAAGCCCCACTGTGCAGAAGACAGATGGCCTCCGCTGTGCAGAAAAAAAACGCTAATCTAACAGTTACTAAAGAAAGTTAGTAGTGATTGCGTTCTCAACGGCTAAATATGTATCCGTAGATAGAAAGAGGAAAAAGAGAAATGAACGAAAACAGAACAGTAAACACTCTTATGACCAAAATGTTAAAAGGAAAAAATGCAATCCTAAAACAAAGTAAACAAAAAACTATACCTTGCGAAGTGGGTGCTTGTGTTTAAATATTTTTATTAATGTTAAATCACTCGCGGGCATATGCATGTGTACATATACATATAGCAGTTTAACTTAGTACTAATAGTCGTAGTGTTAATAGTAATTATTAGTAATAATAGAACTCTTAACTTATAGGACCCCATATTTGTTAAATCCATTGCATATGAATATGTATTGCACTGAGCTAGAAATTATCGTATCATCTTTCAGTGCGTCACGTTTCTCCCTTGGGTCATTAGCTCGCTACTCTTTCTCGACCTGATTATTTTTGAAAGAAAAAAAAACAACATTTTTGCTCTTCTATGCTTTTGATCCAAAACTGTTATCAAAGTTAAGCTAGAGGTTGTTTTAAAATAAATTCTTAATTATACCATAGCTTCTGATAATTTCCGATTATAGAAGTTTATTTCTATTAGGGGGGTTTAATTTATAAATTCCCCCGCCCCCCGATTAGGAACTCCAATTGGATCTCTGTAGACTATATATATATATATATAAAAATATATATATATATATATATATATATATATATATATATATATATATATATATATATATATATATTGTACGCTTGGTGGTACTACATGTATCCTTAGTGTTCGACTGAGGCTGGCATGAGAAACTCCATACCCAAACTGGTCTCGAGATAATAAATACTACGCTCCTCAACAGTGGTTTTATTAACATATTTGGAATCTGTCATTGGATTTAACAATTGTTCTGATAACTGACTCTTTCATTTTTCTGAGTCACTTTGATTAAGAATAAATATATGATAGTGTCGTGTTTTTTTACTCTGCTGTTCTATACTCAATTATAGCTTAGATTGTCAAGACTTGGTAACTTTATTTCGACTATATCCTCAAAATTCTATAGGTATTTTGTTTTATTCATGTAATATTACTGGCTCCAGACTTCCATGGTGATTTTTTTGGCCTTATGATTACTTTTAAGTTCCCTCCTCCCCAAATTTGGCCCTTTATTTCAATTTTACGAAAATATTTAGCTGCTTTTGCTTAATATTTATTTAAATTATTAAACTTACATTCATAATTACTGTCTAACTTAGAGAATTAAGAATTTTCATCTAATTTAATACATATAAAAAATACCATAAGAATTATTTTCAATTTAAAAGTGCATTTTCTTGTTATTTAACAATTTATTAATTTATGGCAATAACATAATTTTTACCTTTAGTGGCATTCATTTACAAGTTAACTATTGTTAACAGTTACCATTTGTGCTTCGACTTGGCAATAACATAATTTTTACCTTTAGTGGCATTCATTTACAAGATAACTGTTGTTAACAGTTACCATTTGTGCTTCGACTTGGCAATAACATAATTTTTACCTTTAGTGGCATTCATTTACAAGTTAACTATTGTTAACAGTTACCATTTGTGCTTCGACTTGGCAATAACATAATTTTTACCTATAGTGGCATTCATTTACAAGTTAACTGTTGTTAACAGTTACCATTTGTGCTTCGACTTGGCACTAACATAATTTTTACCTTTAGTGGCATTCATTTACAAGATAACTGTTGTTAACAGTTACCATTTGTGCTTCGACTTGGCAATAACATAATTTTTACCTTTAGTGGCATTCATTTACAAGTTAACTATTGTTAACAGTTACCATTTGTGCTTCGACTTGGCAATAACATAATTTTTACCTTTAGTGGCATTCATTTACAAGTTAACTATTGTTAACAGTTACCATTTGTGCTTCGACTTGGCAATAACATAATTTTTACCTTTAGTGGCATTCATTTACAAGATAACTGTTGTTAACAGTTACCATTTGTGCTTCGACTTGGCAATAACATAATTTTTACCTTTAGTGGCATTCATTTACAAGTTAACTATTGTTAACAGTTACCATTTGTGCTTCGACTTGGCAATAACATAATTTTACCTATAGTGGCATTCATTTACAAGTTAACTGTTGTTAACAGTTACCATTTGTGCTTCGACTTGGCAATAACATAATTTTTACCTTTAGTGGCATTCATTTACAAGTTAACTGTTGTTAACAGTTACCATTTGTGCTTCGACTTGGCAATAACATAATTTTTACCTATAGTGGCATTCATTTACAAGTTAACTGTTGTTAACAGTTACCATTTGTGCTTCGACTTGGCACTAACATAATTTTTACCTTTAGTGGCATTCATTTACAAGATAACTGTTGTTAACAGTTACCATTTGTGCTTCAACTTGGCAATAACATAATTTTTACCTATAGTGGCATTCATTTACAAGTTAACTGTTGTTAACAGTTACCATTTGTGCTTCGACTTGGCAATAACATAATTTTTACCTTTAGTGGCATTCATTTACAAGATAACTGTTGTTAACAGTTACCATTTGTGCTTCGACTTTGCAATAACATAATTTTTACCTTTAGTGGCATTCATTTACAAGATAACTGTTGTTAACAGTTACCATTTGTGCTTCGACTTGGCAATAACATAATTTTTACCTTTAGTGGCATTCATTTACAAGTTAACTATTGTTAACAGTTACCATTTGTGCTTCGACTTAGCAATAACATAATTTTTACCTATAGTGGCATTCATTTACAAGTTAACTGTTGTTAACAGTTACCATTTGTGCTTCGACTTGGCACTAACATAATTTTTACCTTTAGTGGCATTCATTTACAAGATAACTGTTGTTAACAGTTACCATTTGTGCTTCGACTTGGCAATAACATAATTTTTACCTTTAGTGGCATTCATTTACAAGTTAACTATTGTTAACAGTTACCATTTGTGCTTCGACTTGGCAATAACATAATTTTTACCTTTAGTGGCATTCATTTACAAGATAACTGTTGTTAACAGTTACCATTTGTGCTTCGACTTGGCAATAACATAATTTTTACCTATAGTGGCATTCATTTACAAGATAACTGTTGTTAACAGTTACCATTTGTGCTTCGACTTGGCAATAACGTAATTTTTACCTATAGTGGCATTCATTTACAAGTTAACTGTTGTTAACAGTTACCATTTGTTCTTCGACTTGGCAATAACATAATTTTTACCTTTAGTGGCATTCATTTACAAGATAACTGTTGTTAACAGTTACCATTTGTGCTTCGACTTGGCAATAACATAATTTTTACCTTTAGTGGCATTCATTTACAAGTTAACTGTTGTTAACAGTTGCAATTTGTGCTTCGACTTCATTTTAGTCGAGAATTGTTGCCTATTTAAATTTTACACCATATCATCAAATATGGTTAAAAATACTTCCATTCGCTATTTCATGTTAATCTAGAATCTAGATGGTTTATGGTATCATTACACTAGCTTCGAGGGTAAGTTTGTTAAAATTGGAATGATACGGAGAATATTAGCCTGTCTATTACCCAAAAACGACAACACAAATCAACAAGCGTTCCACATTTTGTGGTGAACGCATCAAGGTCCTGTTGTCGCTAAGCGAGTTGCGTTTATCATTTTTTGCTAGGAACAAAGATGTCACCTCTGACTCGGGCGATATCCCATGTATCATACTTACACACCTCTTTGAAAGAGGAGTAACCGTTCTCTGTTTCTTTTAAGTAGGTTTGGTCACAAAAGATGTTCCTAGATTCATCCGGCAATTTTTCGTTCTATTTTACCAAGATCCACGTCTGTCCAGACGCAAGCATTCCAGCATCGACTCCAAAGGGCTCTGAACCTATCAATTCAGAACGCATTAATTTTTTTTCAGGAGGAGACAGGAGTTAGGTGGGTGAAATAGCAAGGTAATATATTTGTTGCCACTGATGCGAGCATTCTCCTCTAATTCGAGTCTTTTGCGAAATCGAATTCACCAACATGGGGTAAAATTGCATCTCTTTCTTGGCCTTGTTTATGCCGACACCTTAATTAGGAGACACATTCACAACCTTGTACCAGCACCATTCTTCTTTCTGTCGCATCTGGGATATAGGTTACTAATAGTACTACTCTTTAGTGATTTTTAAAATTTATTCATTCTTTCAAAGCTAGAGTATGGTTGCGATGTTTATTGCCTCATATAGGGCTGCCGCGTGTACCCTGTTACACGTGGTGCGCTGGAAGAGCTCCACATCAACCCAGTCTGAGTGCAAACTAAGGAGGCCACGTCACTGGGTTGACCTGAACTCTCTGATGGGGCCTGGGAAAATTGTTGGGGCGCTTTCCCCTCGCCCCCTCTAAGCCCTACTTTAACTTTTTATTTTAGTATTATTATTTGTTATTATTATTAGCATTATTATTGTCATTATCATTCTTCTTATTATTTATGATTATGTATTATAATTATTTATTATTAGTATACGTTATTATTATTTATTATTAATATTTAATAATATTATTTATTTTATTATTATTACTGGTATCCCTTCAACTTTTTCTACCCGCACTTTGTACCATGAGGACTGTTCCCACCTGGACAGAGTTCGGTCAGGTAGACATGGTGCCTTGTTGGACTGCATGCCATCCTGGGATCACCTAGCACCAGGATATGATAGGTGATCATATACCCTACTTGATAGAGGAAGCGCCGAAAGGAGAAAAGTCACATATGCAGAATTTTCTCTTTATTACATACTCTCCTACATCTTCCAACACTCACTCTCCTATTTACTGGTTTCTGGTTGCCCGGCGCCCTTTCGTCCTCATATGAGCCTTAATTGACTGGCAGTGGATACCGTGAGATCCTCACTTGCTGCCAGGGCCGAAAGCCTGCTGGCAATGGAAGTGTTGGGCCGTCGACTCTGCTCACCTTTCTCCAATATACATATAAGGTGGTTACGCCAGTACCATCCTTTATGGTTCACAACTCCAGGACAATTTCGCCTGAAAGGCGGGCCAGGTTGACAAATCCAATGGGACCGATTATGTGTGAATGATCCTATGGTGGATTTTCTCCTAACCCCCCCCCCCAGTCATTGGGAGGTCATAGTATCTAGTTTCATGAATTCTCCTTTTCTTTATAAATTATGGTGACAAGTAATTACAATAATGGGACTGTGCATTGGGATCGGCCTCCCAGCGCAGACTCGCTCGCTGGGGAGGACGAGGTAGCACGAGACACCTCATCTACTGGTGGAAAAGCGCCCTTCTCGCCAATTATATGCGGCAAAAAGGCTTCCTGATTACCATCTTTAGAGTCGCTCACAAAAAGCTCCACCGCTGAAAGAGAGGTGCCCACCCCCTTCTGGTTTCTCAGTGGCGTCTCCTGCCCTATTCTACCAGAGAGGAGGCTTACGGGTACAGTGGATTCAACTCATTACTTCTCTGGAGGTACACTCGGGCGACTCCATTCCCATACCAGTGGCAGTCCCCCCTTTACTATTAGAGTGGACTGACATAAGAGCAGGCAGCCCAAAATTGGTAGCTCCGAGTGGGAGTGGCTCAATAGTGCCAACACCCTTAGGGAAGCAACGGATAGCAGGGCCCGCAGGTCCGTGTCCCTTAGAGTCCTACAGTCCGGCATTTAAAGTTTGCAGGGGGTTGGCGTGCCCGCCCCCTTCTTTTCCCGGATGAATGTGGTTTTGCCAGAGACGATACGACCAAAAGTACCTCGAATGGGTTCCGTGATGTCTTTGGGGAGATGGCCACATAGAAGACTCCCTGAGATGAACATGGTTCTGGAGATGACCTAGCCCCATACGGCAGGATCTACATTGGAGCCGAACCCGGGCTTGTTGCCAAACACCAAACACCAGCATAAAGACTTTTCATTAAGAAATTTCGTGGCGTTTTTAAGGCCAATGGCTTCAAACGCTTTCTGGTTATTCGCTCCATGATGGCAACATGTCACCAAGCGGCAACACCATCCATCAGAGAAGAGCATTAACTAGTTTGATTGGTAGAGTCAAAGATGTCCCATTTCTCGTACTGGAGGCTTCTGGCGAATGCGGTAGATCCCTTCGTGGTGGTCATGATTAGTTGCCTCGAAACTTAATGGCTCGCCCACGAGTCTGACGCCGTAGCCTACTATAAACTTCATGAAAGGAGTATTTTACGCGAAAGAACTCGTGGAGCTGGCTGACCATAAAGTGGTCAATGTTGAACGTGTGATGAGAAATCAGGGAGGGGCCACGAGGCACATCCCTACACCCTTTGTCACGTTAGGCCGTGACAGGTCCCCTTAGTCGGTGCATGCCGGTTAGTATCACTACCGCGTGAAGGCATTCGTGCCACTGCCGCAGAGGGGCTGCTAGTACTACTACTTCGGCCATACGAATCAGCCAAGAAGCAGTGCAAATTCTCGTTTACTAAAATTCTGTGTAAGTTGCTCCAATGCCGTAAATTATAGTCCTTATCGTGTATGGCCAAGTATGTCAATTGCGGAGATTCACACCCAGCTTTCCCTGTAAGGGTCGTGGCGATTTGCCTTCCTAGAAGCCGTGCTGATGGGACTCAGCGCCTCGTCCGGCCCTAGCTTGGCCTATTCTTCTTCTTTTAGACAGCCTGCGTTTCTACTCTAATTCCTCACATTCCCAACAACATCTCCTACAATTTTCTCTGGTTGGCCTCTAATTTCACAGGGTAGATGCCGACCAGCTTTCTCTCACCCAACTATCCCGGATCAGGGCTAAGAGGGGAGAGGATAACGTCCCCTCACCCATGAGCTCTGGTCTGGGGGAGTTAACCTGCTTCACCCCCACCCACGCCTTCCTCACTTCGCCTTTCTTTCTCCTTTCAATCTCTATCTATTTTTCGCCTTGTCCAAGGTGGATCCGCCATGCCGATGGGCTGCCAGGCCACTAGGCGTGAGGAGTGGCCCCAAATAGCGGCAGCTGGCTCTGCCGTCCACGTACTCACCCCTCGCAGAGCGGGCTACTGCGTGGGGTGATTAGCGTATACATCCCGTAGAATACATAGGGTCGCCTACCAAGAAAGGCAGGCGGCCCGTAATTGACCATTTCCGGTAGGAGCAACACGATGGAGCCAACCCGGTTAGGGAGAGGAGGGAAGATAGAGCTCGTTGGCTTCTCTCCTCTAAAGACCTGCGTGCTCATATATCGAGCTAAGAGGAGATCATCGTACGTTTTTCCCTCTCTTCCCCGATCTAAGACACTACGAGCAATGGGACCTGTGATGCCCTGGTGGGGGAGAGATGGCCATATGGACTTGGTCCCTAAGACAACCAAGCCCCAGGCGGTAGGACCTTTCATTGGGGCGGACATGGGCTTGGTGCCAAGAACCGAACCCGAACCTGCCCCTGTGCGAGGTCCTCCTTAGACGGCTCGGGCCTCCAAGAATTTATAAAGAGAGGAGGGATCTCCTCCTCTAGTTGGTTCCCCTGTGGCAGCCAGGACCTTCTGGGTGGATCTTCCAAATAAGACACCCCCGCCTCCAAAGCCGCCCCGCTCGCCTAAGGTTTCGAGGCGGAGGGAGGAAAAAACGCATGTCGAGCCGAGTGTCATAGAGACTCTCCACACGATGGGGGCGAAGGGACGCCTCCTAATCTTTATATCTGAATTTTGGCGAGATCTTTGATTTCGCGTACGGGTGGGGTGAGCCATCTCCGCCTTAATAGAGCAGGAAGTCGGTTTACTGCAGGGAAGTGTCCTTAGTGTCACACTCTTTGCCGGAAGATGTTCTCGCTACACTCTAAGTGGACGACCTTTCGGTCGTTTTTGGCGCGGCCCAGATGCCAACTCTGGAGCATCGACTCCAACTGGCATTGAACCGCGTCTCTCGCTATGCCAAAGCGCATAGGCTTTAGTTTTATTTGGCTAAGACTAAGGTGGTGCACTTCTGCCGCCATCTGACCACCGCCTCAACTGGGACGCTCAAATTGGCAACCTTAGGATCTCAAGTACCCGTGCTATAGACAGTCTTTGTTTGAATACGTTCAGCACCTTGGCTGCTGATAGGGCTACTGGCTTGCTTTTCTACTGATCCTTTGTTCTTGCAAATCTTGACTACCGATGCGAGTTTTATGTATCCGCAGCTGAGCGTCTATTGTGGGACGTACACTTGATCTACCACACCGGTCTCCGGCTGGCGACAGGTGCCTTCCATAAGGTGCCCCATTTATAGCCTACTTGTTAATGCTGGAGAGATGTTACTCGCTCTGCGGCATGAACATTGCGCTATTCCCCTGTACGCGCAATCCCGGCGACACCTTCAGTCGCCAGCGGCTCTCCTCATTGCCTTCGCGGTAGATCTCAACAGTAACTATGCCATCGAGAGACGCCAGGCATACCATATGCCTTTCGGCTTTAGAACTAAGAAACTCCTTTGAAGCGTTCGGTGTAGCCCTCGGGCCGTTGGTGACTCTGGTTTTGCCGAGAACGCCACCCTGGAGAATATCACCTTTAACTATTTGTCGTTACGCCTCTGCTCACAAGGCTTCCTACAACACTGGGAGTATTTCTTTCTGCCTTCTAGGACCCCATTTCGTATTGGCCTGGATACATAGTCTACATGGGTGATTGCAAGTAGCATAAATTAGCCTTCTTCTACTCTGTATCTCCTCGGGTTGAAGTTACAGCATATACAAGGTGCTGATTCTGTCATTTACAGTAGATTTGGCTGCAATACACCTCTGGCTACGAGAGAAAACACGTTGTGCACGGCTCGGAGACCGGATTGAGTTCTCTAGCTACTCACAAAGCGCTATTCATTGCTCTCGGGCAGTCGAATCTAGACACACCATAGTTTGCGGTATCCGCGACGCCATAGTTGCCGCAAGACGGGAGGAAATCATGATTATCTTCTGCTCGGTTCCTGGAAATATAGAAATTGTGGAAAATTAGCTTGCCGATAAGGGCACTAAAGAGTCCTCGAGGCCTGGGTGACCAGACAAGCGTTTTGCTCTTCCCCACACTGACTACATGGCAGGAATCAGGGCTCCCCGTGGGCTGCTTAGCAAATCAGATGGAGACTGCTGAAGGTAGATTAAATTTGCTTGCCATTGCGCCGCGATTGTTCCCATGGACCTATCTCCCAAAGCCACGACGGCTTTAGGTCGCTCCCCGTCTTCTTCGAATTGGGGAAAGGGGCCTATCCCCACCCCTGAAGCGTGCTTTCTTCTTTAGTACCACTATGCAAGGTGGAATAGGTTTGTCAATGAGGCCTTACACATGAGCATTATGTGAATCCTAACAAGGCTTGTAACAGGCACGTTCACAACTATGCACAGGCAAATAACCTAAAATATGTCTAGCAGTTTTCATAAATATAATAACTCTTAGTGTAAATAATATGTAACATCCCTCTAAAGTAATAATGTATAGTTTTTGTAACAAAGACCTAAAGCAATAGTCCATGTAAATAACTACATATATTTTGCTTGTAAAGGACTAAGGCGTGAAGAAAGAATTCCAGATGTTCACACGTTAGCAAACCTGTGCACATGTACGCACACATACACAGTAAAACGAAGTAAAATGATTTCCACTGTCATGCTAAAAGGTCAGCTGTTCAAATAAGCTTTGTAACAGGTGCAGGCCCGAAGACACGATAGGAGCGGGCATTATTTGATATCCGGGAACCGCGAAACGCAAAGTCGTATTTTGGAAAGTCAAGATAAAATGAATTTCTATCTCCATGGACACATAAATTAACACGGAGTGGGGGAGGCTCTGCTCAAACACCATCAGTGGCTAATGATAGGCCACGCCTACGGTGTGTGTCACCGTATATACCATCTTAGGTAGACCGAGAGGTATAGTCGGACACTAATTCAATCTAGCAGAGTCATGGGCACATTAACAATTATAATCGCAGTCACAGTCGCAGTCGGAGTCACAGGCAGTTGAGATGCCAACCCTAAACAAGGAATAGGCTCGCCTAAATACACAAGACGCCCGTTTTGAATCCATCTTACGCCGAAGCAACCCGAGTTCTAAGCCTTCAAATAAGGAGTCCGAAATTCCGCGGTTTGGGATTTCTACGTGTAATTCATATCGATCCTTTCAACCAGACTACCTAATCTCATGCCTAGTGAGAGTTTTATCTTTCCTCGAATAGTTGTAGTCAGCCTCAGGTCCGCGCCAGGTTGACTTGTGGCCCTGCAACGAGATTGTCACTGTTGAGCAACATCGGATCGATTAGTACTCGGATGGTTCACCGCCAAAACCACGGAGAACCTCGCAACCGCCATTTCATTAAAGAACAACCCCCATAATTATCGACGTACCCATATTCAAATCACCACGGTCTTATACCAACAACCTCACCTAATTAATACAACCACTATCTAATCACCTATACTTCTTTCCTTTGCTCTTCCTTACTCTATACGCATTTATGTTTTTTTTGTTTTTATTTGTTTGATTTTGTTTCGGGAATTCTAAAGTAGGCTAGTCTAGGGTGAAATTGTAATTGCGGCGACTTTTGCCGCCCTTAGAAGCTGCCGCCAGATGGGTGCTAATAAAAACAAAAAACAAACCGCGATTGATACCCATGTTGAATGAAAGGATAACTGATATGCCCTTAAAAAATTTCTTGTTACATATTATGCAATTTCGGTTTGGGGGATTCCAGATGCAGGAGTTACTAAAGAAGGCTATATCTCATCTTTTGACCCATATTGTATTCCATTTGTTTATTCTTTCTTTTTGAGATTCAATCTGGTTCAAGTAAGTGGAGTAGGCAGAACAATCTATGAGGCGGACATATCTCAACCTTTTAGATTTCAATACTCCTGATTGACTTTCGCTGTGTGGAATGAGGGGTCATCCTGCGAAGTGGAAAACCTTTTTTCTAAAACATGGCCAAAAGTATAATTTTCCAAAGTTATTGAATGCAACTAAAGACATCTTACTATTATCACTAACTCCAAACGGAACACTTGACTCATCTCTAACAATCTTAGCCCAAAACATAAAACAATTCCACCTCGTATTTTACAGTGTTCAGCCTTATCACACCATCCTCTTCTACAGTCATGGGATATTTGGGACACTCCTAGGTTGCTTTACACTGATGAATAAAACGTATTCAAAGTTCAACTTAAGATTTTTATGCCCCTCTCCAAACTTCATTTTATTATAAATTCCCTTGAGAGAAGATCGAAACAGTGACACTAATTTTTCCCTGACAGTGAGGTAGAAACCATCTTAAAGTCCCTGGCACGTCAGAGGACCAACAGCTACAACGCTCATTGGTTTGCAGCAAATACTTTACTGTTTTCCCCTCCTAACGAGAGCCATAGATTGAAGATTAACTGGGAAAGGCTTGAGTGTTTTCCTCTTGTAGGACAATCCATTACATGAAGCAGGATTTGACACCAATTACTTGATGATACGATCGTCGCAACTAATATGTTCGTTTATTTCGAGAGTTTATATCCTTTTCTTTAGTGTCTTGACTATTCTCGATTTCTCATTTTGGTCATAGCTCCATTTTTGCCTGTATAAAATCTGATACAATCGATCAGAAATGATAAGAAAAATGCCTTCTCTTTGTTTACTATTTCGTACAGCTGAATAAAAGTTGTAAAACCGATATAATTATGGGACGCAGTGTACAGATTCAGAAAGCCATTTTATTTTGTTTTTATTTTTCATTTAATCCCATATCCAATGTGATTAATTTTCGTATTCGTAGAGAATAGATCAAAATCAATCATTAAACTGAAGGAATAAATATAGAACTTTATCAAGGCACGGCCTTCCCCAATTTCAGAGTTGAACAATCGAGCAAGAACTTCGCAATGCTCCTTGATGTCCCCTCAGATTCATGAAGAAACAAAAATATAAAATTATATATCGAATATTCTGTGAAATAAATGAAACTTTCCTTTTTTTTACATTCCTTTACCCCATTAGTATTGAATCATCACGTGAGCTTCAGAGGAGTATATGGATAAATTTAGTTCATTACTACGTGCATATTATAACAGTACTTATCTCCCCTTTTAAGAAAGAGAGAGAGAAAGAGAAAGAATCAAGATCAGAGAGGAATAGAAATTCTTTTATAGTTTCCAAGCGACTCCCTTCGATATAGCTGCAGAGATAGATGAGGAATATTTGTCTCCGGGGGGTAGCAAAAGCACATTTCATTTATATGCAAAGTCACTCTCGATTTGCGTCTGACACGCCATAATAGTCCACAGAAAACGCATTCGCGTTTCGGCCTAAAATATGGAAGGTTTCTTGTTAATATTGATTTGGTGGAATATGTTTAATTCGACATTTTGGCAAATATTAATTTAATAAACCTGATATTTTAGATGATTATACTGACATCCTACTTTAATGCTGTCATTGCACATTATTTTGTATTTTCTACTTGACTGGTAATAATACTGTAGAAACAGTGCGATGCAATTCGTATTTTCTACCTGACTGGTAATAATACTGTAGAAACATTTCGATTCGTACTATTACATGTGTTCTGTTTGTCTATATACACCTACATCTCCCTTTGAATCATTTAAAATTATTTAGAGTGTGGCAAAAATCAATGATTAAATACCCGGAAGAAAAGATTTTTCATCAAAATGGTTGCATTTATTTTGAGTCCCGTGGGTTTCTTTTCTCAGGAGGATCCATGGCTGAAGAGTGAAAAATATGTTATTTTTCTCTGAAGGGTTTTGCGAGTGTGCAATTGTGGTTCATTATGTTTTGGTAGTCGTTTTTATTTCGAATTTTTATTTTTCATTACACATGTTTTTTTATCTTTATTCTCTTTGTAACTCATATTATCCATTATATTCATTATATTGTTTTCTTCGTTTTCTGTCGCTTAGTTTAGCTTGTTGGTGATGGTAGGTTTAATATCTATTTATCGAGCCCTGATACGTCCCAAGATTAGAACCTGGGAGGAGTTACTCCTGTAACGGGTTTTAAATTCATAAATTACAATACTTTTAGGCTAAATTTATCCATAGGGGTTTAAAATACCTTTCGAAACCCTAGTACTTAGGGCTCATAAGTTTTTCAAATAAAAGTTTTTACCACATATTTTTTACTGTATGTCCTTTTACTACATTTCTTTTCCTAGAATAACTACTCATGGACCATTAAAATGGAGTATGACTCGGACTTTAAACCTTCATCGGTTCTTTGTGCGGACTTGTTTTATGGATAGTCATCCTCTTCTTGACTTCAGCATTTAAGGTTGACCTTGTTTCAAAACAAGGTGAGCTGACCAATGGTGCGTGCTCTCACTTATTCAGATTTATGACCTTACGGCCTTCAAAACTTCCAATAATTCCTGGACTCACCTTGGGTGGACCTTGGTAATTATATCATTCGAAAGAAAATGTAAAACAACATAAGGGTTTCAAATTTCGTTAGAATCTGCCGAATAATTATGATATTATTGCCACAAATTCCCAGGCTAACATTGGGAAGACTTTGCCAATTATATCATCGAAATAAAATGTAAAGCAACATAAAGGTTTCAAATTTCGTTAGAATTTGCCGAATAGTTACAATATTATTAACAAGAAAAAAACAAAAAACAAAACGGGAATCGACGGGCCGACCGACCGACGTAGCGAGATATAGAGTCGCACGCGACTAAAGATCAGCACCACCTTCGAATTTCCATTCTCTTAATCCGTTTCGATCCTTCCTCTGCCTCTCCATCGAACGAGCAGGACCTTGTTGAATTATACCAGGGGTGAGCGAGTGTTCCTACTCGCCAATGACCTGTCGAAAATTATTCTGAGAGATTACATTATCACATTTTCCCCAGAGAATTTGTATAAATTTTCATCCTGGATACTTTATGACGATGATCGTTTGTTCTTTGTTTACAGTCACTTCCACATTTAACTTGGGAGATGACGAAATACGTGGAATTTCTTTGTCTTTGCTGCTCTCGATTTCTTCTTTATTCCATTAATTTTTCATTCTCACTTGTTGCTTTTTTGTTTTGATTAAACCTGAATGGGAATGAGAATATTTAAGTCAATGAAAGAGGGGAAGTAGGCGCTTAACTCGGGAGAAAAGGCACCGGAAAAATTATAATATCTCGATTGATTGGAATTTTCACAGGGGAAATTAAAATTACTTGATTGATTTTAATTGTCCTCGGGAAATTACAATTGCTTAATTGATTGGAATTTGCACCAGGGAAATTAAAATTACTCGATTGATTTTAATTGTCCTCGGGGAATTATAATTGCTTAATTGATTAGAATTTGCACCGGGGAAATTACAATTACTCGATTGATTGGAATTTGCACTGTAGAAATTACAATTACTTGATTGATCTGAATTTGCACCGAGAAAAATACAATTACTCGATTGATTGGAATTTGAACCGGGAAAATTACAATTACTCGATTGATTGGAACTTGCACCGGGGAAATTAAAATTACTTGATCGATTGGAATTTGCACCGTGAAAATTAAAATTACTTGATTGATTTTAATTGTCCCGGGGGAGTTACAATTACTTGATTGAATGAAATTTTCATCTGGGAAATTACAATTACTTAATTGATTGGATTTTGCACCGTCGAAATTAAAATTACTTGATTGATTGGAATTTGCACCGGAGAAACTACAATTACTTGATTGATTGAATTTTGCACCGGGGAAATCACAATTACCTAACTGATTGGAATTTGCACCCGTGAAATTACTTGATTTATTGGATGTGTGCTTGGTATATGGGTCTAGAATAGTTAGAAAACCTTTAAAAAGATTACGAGATCTAATCTGTTGGAAAGATGGGCAATGATTATATGGTGAAATAAATTAAATATTGATGAGCTAACGGTTTATAAGAAAGGTGAGAAAAAAAACTGTGAAAAATAGGGAATCACATGCTGGTCCGAGTATAATGTTAGATTCGGAAAGAGATATGAGGAATATATATGTAGACTATGGAAAAAAATCAAGCTAATTACTATTTGTCTCGCTCCCATATTATGAAGTTGAGAAAAATAGTTAACTATGATGAATGTAGAGTAGATGTATACCATCAATCCATATTTAAATTTTAAAGTTTATACTTTATAAACTAATCACTAGAATTGTATTTCATGTATGTTTGATATTAATGGAAGCTACCCAGCAGATATCTAAATAAGCATAAAACTTGCTTAAGAAAGATAAAGGCATTTTTTTATTAGATAACTGCTATTAGAAGAATTTAACATAATTGATGAATTCATAGACTGAATGATGTCAAAAATGTTCTTTTAGACCGAAATATTTATCGAAAACATTGCGTTTTCCTATTTGGACATATATTGACCTTGATAAGGATAATAGTAAAGTAACCAATTTATTGTTGATAGATCCAGTGATAACCGAGTCTTGGGATGTAATCGTGAACGTGAAAACTAAATAAACACTCCCCTGGCTATATGCACGAGTCTCACTCGGCATCAAGCAAATTATCTCGACTTCCAAATGCGTGGCTGAATGTGTGATTGGAACGCAGAAATCAAACACTCAGATACGCTACAGTCTTTTTAACTACAGAGTGGTCCACAGCATAATTACTTCTGCTGCATCATTGCCTGTTACTCATCTAGCAAGTGCCCGTCCACGTGGAGTGGATGTGTGCCTATGAGATCAAAGGGTGTATCAAATGTGATTTGCGTGTGAGGTTTGGATCACATAAATCGGCGCGAGAAAGCTGGAATCAGTATATATTGTGTGTCAGAACTCGGATGCAGAGAGGATAAACATAGACCTAAAAATCGTTTGTGTATCATTAGAAAATGACTCTTGGGATAATCCTTCCTGTTCTTTCTACCTATTTAAAAATAAAAGAAACATTGACTCGAGAATTTGTGAAACCGAGCTTTCTAAAGGAAGTAGCAAATAAATATGTGTGAAAGATAAAGAACCAAGGAAGACTAGACACTGAGGAAGCAAAAAGCACACTACTCATAAAATGAACCCTCAATCCCATAGATTCGTTTTCGGGCAACCCGTTAACTTACTTCCCACTTAGGGTAAGATCTTTTGCTTTGGAAGTCATTTTGGATTATAAAGTGGCAAATAAAACTATGTTCACATGATGAGGAACCATCGATAGTCCTCTTTGAAAGAACAACATCACTCCTACTACATTTTGTCCTTGAATTTCAGTCTGTTCAATTTTATATTTGAAAAATTAAAGCTTAGCAATTAATAATTGGCTGACATCTTAAGTGACTTCATGAGTATCAACTCGTCTTGAGAATAGAAATAGCAATATAATTTTTAGGGTGTGGCATTTGTGTGTGACATAGGATTGATCTACTTTAGATTGATGGTGTCTCAAAATTTGGCCACTAGAGAGCTTAAGCATAAGTCGACTCAATGTGCAGAAGATGCAAATTTATGACTTGATTTTACCGACATATTTAAACTAGTCTGGAAGCAAACTGCTTCAACTAGTTTTTCCAACCATACCAGAACCACCATTATATTTAACTTGTTTATACCAACTTTTAACTAGGAAATTTACTGACCCCTTAAAATAACTTGTTCTGTTATACCTGACATTTGGAGGAGCGACAAATTCTTCCCGACCCTCCCTTTGGTCCCTGGTAGTCTGATATTAGACTGAGACTATTGTTTTTTCCTTGTAGACATCTTTATTTAGCATTTTGTTTGACCGCTTTCTTTACAAGCCACTGCACACCTACTTTGGTGGCTTGCGGCGAATTTTAAAGGCAAGCCACCAACCAGCTTTCGTCCACTCATCCAATCCCCCCTTTCATCTTCCCCTATCTTCCCTACTAATACCCCCATCTTTTCTTTCTATTTCTTCTCCCGCAACGTGATGTCAGGTGCCCCATGGAACCTATGCTGCCATTGAAATCTAGAGCATTACGTGCTCTTCATGCTCCAACATCCGTGCCTTCCATGCCCCAACCTTCGATAATGCTTTCTTGCTCGGTACCGGAAGCAGGGAGCAGGATCTACAGCTATATATATTCCACATATATTCACTTCCTCTATCACCTCCACTTTGTTTACAGATCTTTACTTACAAACCTTTCATGGGAGGTGCTATCGTTGGTTATCGATTTCAATCTTGAGTGAGTGAACAGCCCCGGTTCGAAAAATGAGCAAACTTTGACTCGTCAGATGAAAATTAGATTGAGTGAAAAGTTAGAGCTAATCATGACATCATTTCACTCATTGTCCTTAATATTAATTGTATTCAAATGGGATTTATCGAAGTTTTTCTTAAATAATAACTATCTGAAATTATTTAACTGCTTTGAAACTAACTTTAACTCGTTCTGTTACTTGTCAAGTTTCTAATAAATCTTCGTAAGGAACAAAGCCATTTTAAAACGCGACCAGATTGACTCAATCGTGGTTCACAATTATTGCGTTGCCGTTTCCTTTTTTTCGTGTGGGTAAAACAAGAGAAATTCCCAGATCAGTTTCCACCTCAATCCATGTATGAAAAAAAAATTCTTCGGAAGTTTACGTTTCTGTGACGTTCCAGTGGGAGTAAAATACAATCTAAAAAGAAGGAAGGAAATATTATGCAAGGCATAAAAAAAAAACAACAACGACGATCCATTCGTTTAAAAAATTGGATACTATATAGAATAAATGGATAGCTATGTTTACAAAATGGATTCTATTTCAAAGAAAGGATAACTTTGTTCAAAAGGTAGATAGTATTTTTAAAAATGGGAAACTGTTTACAAAACTGGATACTATTTGTAAAAAATGAATAAATTTGTTTGAAAAAAATGGATTCTGTTTCAAAAAATAGATAAATTTGTTTAAAAAAGTGGATACTATTTTAAGAAAATAGATAACTGTTAAAAAAAACTAAATAGTATTTGAAATAAATAGATAAGTTTGTTTAAAAATGGATACTATTCCAAAAATGGATAGCTTTGTTTAAAAAGTGGATACTATTTTAGAAAAATAAATAACTATTTTATAACTGTTTAAAAACTGGATACTATTTAAAATAAATGGATAACTTTGTTTAAAAAATCGGTACTATTTCCAAAAATGGATAACTTTGTTTAAAAAGTGGCGTTATTTTTAGTAAATGGAAAACTGTTTGAAAGTTAGATATTACTTAAAATTACTGGATAACTTTGTTAAAAAATTGATAACTTTGTTGTAAAAAAAACTGGATAGGTTCGTTTAAAAATAACTGGGTACCTTTGTTTAAAAATACCTGGGTACCTTTGTTTAAAAATGACTGGGTAAATTTGTTTAAAAATAACTGGGTACCTTTGTTTAAAAATAACTGAGTACCTTTGTTTAAAAATAACTGGGTACCTTTGTTTAAAAATACCTGGGTACCTTTGTTTAAAAATAACTGGGTACATTTGTTTAAAAATAACTGAGTACTTTTGTTTAAAAATAACTGGGTACATTTGTTTAAAAATAACTGGGTACCTTTTTTAAAAAATAACTGGGTACCTTTGTTTAAAAATACCTGGGTACCTTTGTTTAAAAATAACTGGGTACATTTGTTTAAAAATAACTGAGTACTTTTGTTTAAAAATAACTGGGTACATTTGTTTAAAAATACCTGGGTACCTTTGTTTAAAAATAACTGGGTACATTTGTTTAAAAATAACTGGGTACCTTTGTTTAAAAATAACTGGGTATTTTTGTTCAAAAATAACTGGGAACCTTTGTTTAAAAATGACTGGGTACATTTGTTTAAAAATAACTGGGTACCTTTGTTTAAAAATAACTGGGTACCTTTGTTTAAAAATAACTGGGTACCTTTGTTTAAAAATAACTGGGTACCTTTGTTTAAAAATAACTGGGTACCTTTGTTTAAAAATAACTGGGTACCTTTGTTTAAAAATAACCTGGTACATTTGTTTAAAAATAACTGAGTACTTTTGTTTAAAAATAACTGGGTACATTTGTTTAAAAATAACTGAGTACTTTTGTTTAAAAATAACTGGGTACATTTGTTTAAAAATAACTGGGTACCTTTTTTAAAAAATAACTGGGTACCTTTGTTTAAAAATGACTGGGTACATTTGTTTAAAAATTACTGGGTACATTTGTTTAAAAATAACTGGGTACCTTTGTTTAAAAATAACTGGGTACATTTGTTTAAAAATAACTGGGTACCTTTGTTTAAAAATAACTGGGTACCTTTGTTTAAAAATAACTGGGTACCTTTGTTTAAAAATAACTGGGTACATTTGTTTAAAAATAACTGAGTACTTTTGTTTAAAAATAACTGGGTACATTTGTTTAAAAATAACTGGGTACCTTTTTTAAAAAATAAATGGGTACCTTTGTTTAAAAATAACTCTTTACATTTGTTTAAAAATAACTGGGTACTTTTGTTCAAAAATAACTCATTACATTTGTTTAAAAGTAACTTGGTACCTTTGTTTAAAAATAACTGGGTACATTTGTTTAAAAATAACTGGGTACCTTTGTTTAAAAATAACTGGGTACATTTGTTTAAAAATAACTGGATACCTTTGTTTAAAAATAACTGGGTACATTTGTTTAAAAATAACTGAGTACCTTTGTTTAAAAATAACTGGGTATCTTTGTTTAAAAATAACTGGGTACATCTGTTTAAAAATAACTGGGTACATTTGTTTAAAAATAACTGATTACCTTTGTTTAAAAATAACTAGGTACATTTGTTTAAAAATAACTGGGTACCTTTGTTTAAAAATAACTGGGTACATTTGTTTAAAAATAACTGGGTAGATTTGTTTGAAAATAACTGGGTACCTTTGTTTAAAAATAACTGGGTACATTTGTTTAAAAATAACTGAGGACCTTTGTTCAAAAATAACTGGGTACCTTTGTTTAAAAATAACTGGGTACCTTTGTTCAAAAATAACTGGCTACATTTGTTTAAAAATAACTGGGTACCTTTGTTTTAAAATAACTGGGTCCCTTTGTTTAAAAATAATTGGGTGCATTTGTTTAAAAATAACTGAGTACCTTTGTTTAAAAATACCTGGGTACCTTTGTTTAAAAATAACTGGGTCCCTTTGTTTAAAAATAATTGGTGCATTTGTTTAAAAATAACTGAGTACCTTTGTTTAAAAATACCTGGGTACCTTTGTTTAAAAATAACTTGGTACCTTTGTTTAAAAATAACTGGTACATTTGTTTAAAAATAACTGAGTACTTTTGTTTCAAAATAACTGGGTACATTTGTTTAAAAATAACTATGTACCTTTTTTAAAAAATAACTGGGTACCTTTGTTTAAAAATGACTGGGTACATTTTTTTAAAAATAACTGAGTACCTTTGTTTAAAAATAACTCGGTACCTTTGTTTAAAAATAACTGGGTACCTTTGTTCAAAAATAACTGGGTACATTTGTTTAAAAATATCTGGGTACCTTTGTTTAAAAATAACTGGGTACATTTGTTTAAAAATAACTGGGTACCTTTGTTTCAAAATAACTGGGTACATTTGTTTCAAAATAACTGGGTCCCTTTGTTTAAAAATAACTGGGTACATTTGTTTAAAAATAACTGAGTACCTTTGTTTAAAAATAACTCGTTACATTTGTTTAAAAATAACTGGGTACATTTGTTTAAAAATAACTGGGTACCTTTGTTCAAAAATAACTGGGTACATTTGTTTAAAAATAACTGGGTACCTTTGTTTAAAAATAACTGGGTACATTTGTTTAAAAATGACTGGGTACATTTGTTTAAAAATAACTGGGTACCTTTGTTTAAAAATAACTGGGTACCTTTGTTTAAAAATAACTGGGTACATTTGTTTAAAAATAATTGGGTACCTTTGTTTAAAAATGACTGGGTACATTTGTTTAAAAATAACTGGGTACCTTTGTTTAAAAATAACTGGGTACATTTGTTTAAAAATAACTGAGACCTTTGTTTAAAAATAACTCGTTACATTTGTTTAAAAATAACTGGGTACCTTTGTTTAAAAATAACTGGGTACATTTGTTTAAAAATAACTGGGTACCTTTGTTTAAAAATAACTGGGTACATTTGTTTCAAAATAACTGGGTCCCTTTGTTTAAAAATAACTGGGTACATTTGTTTAAAAATAACTGAGTACCTTTGTTTAAAAATAACTCGTACATTAGTTTAAAAATTACTGGGTACATTTGTTTAAAAATAACTGGGTACCTTTGTTCAAAAATAACTGGGTACATTTGTTTAAAAATAACTGGGTACCTTTGTTTAAAAATAACTGGGTACATTTGTTTAAAAATGACTGGGTACATTTGTTTAAAAATAACTGAGTACCTTTGTTTAAAAATAACTGGGTACCTTTGTTTAAAAATAACTGGGTACATTTGTTTAAAAATAACTGGGTACCTTTGTTTAAAAATAACTGGGTACATTTGTTTAAAAATAACTGGGTACCTTTGTTTAAAAATAACTGGGTACATTTGTTTAAAAATAACTGAGTACCTTTGTTTAAAAATAACTTGTTACATTTGTTCAAAAATAACTGGGTACATTTGTTTAAAAATAACTGGGTACCTTTGTTTAAAAATAACTGGGTACATCTGTTTAAAAATGACTGGGTACATTTGTTTAAAAATAACTGGGTACCTTTGTTTAAAAATAACTGGGTACATTTGTTTAAAAATAACTGGGTACATTTGTTTAAAAATAACTGGGTACCTTTGTTTAAAAATAACTGGGTACATTTGTTTAAAAATAACTGGGTACCTTTGTTTAAAAATAACTTGGTACATTTGTTTAAAAATAACTGAGTACCTTTGTTTAAAAATAACTGGGTACATTTGTTTAAAAATAACTGGGTACCTTTTTTTAAACATAACTGGGTACCTTTGTTTAAAAATAACTCGTTACATTTGTTTAAAAATAACTGGGTACCTTTGTTTAAAAATAACTTGTTACATTTGTTTAAAAATAACTGGGTACCTTTGTTTAAAAATAACTGGGTACCTTTGTTTAAAAAAAATCATATCTATGTTTAATCATAGAATTATTGGTGCTTAATTTATCTTGTGATTGTCTCTGTACAATTCATTCACCTCAGCGAGATTATTCAGGTCTATTGT
The DNA here is from genome assembly GCA_963969495.1 of Ceratothoa steindachneri. Taxonomy (NCBI): domain Eukaryota; kingdom Metazoa; phylum Arthropoda; class Malacostraca; order Isopoda; family Cymothoidae; genus Ceratothoa; species Ceratothoa steindachneri. The sequence continues at coordinate 35,870,611 of OZ018339.1, read as the reverse complement.
AACGACAAGAGTGAAACTGTAAACACTAATAAACCTGCTTAGTAGCATTTGAAGAACAGCGTTCCCAATTACCCAGTGGCAGCTATTCTTAAAAAGGGAAATAGAGAAAATTGATAAAATGGGTTAATTTTAAAATAACCCGATTAAAATCTGTTGGTTGATGTTTGATTAGAGGGTTTTAATTTTTTCATATATGGCTTGTAGATAGCTGAATCGCTTGCTACACTCACTATTGAAACCAAAGGGAACCGAACCGAATCGAGCCGAACCGAACCGAACCGAGCCGAGCCGAGCCGAGCCGAACCGATCCCAACTAAACCCAACACAACAGATCCTTCATTGGGATTTTGACAAAAATATAACCCGTATCTTTTCAAAATGAAAATAAAAGAAGAAAGTTTTACCAGAAAGTTTAGAAAATACGTTTACAACGGGGTGAAGTTGGGTGAAGTGAAAATATAGGGAAAGTTCATAGCTAAGGGCCATAGAGACCTGAAGGGCGGGGTGGAGCAAATCCGTCGCCAGGTCTACTTGCGGCAAAGTGACTGAACAGAGGAATGAATTGGAAAGTTTGGAGAAGTGATAATAATTTTGTAATTTAGTCAAAAATGGTTGAAAAATATACTTGCTTCTGCACGTCGTTAACTTTCTTTTCCCAAACATTGATTTACCGAGGGTAAACATCTTTATTTGCATTTTATTTCTGCCAATTTACTTTTCCCTCGTTTAAATTAATTTACTTGGGTCTTTAAATCCCGTTTGGGAAGCAAACTCCAACCAATCAATCAATTCTAATTTCCCCCTTGCAAATTCCAATCAATTAAGTAATTGTAATTTATCCGGGGCCAATTCAAATCAATAAAGTAATTTTGATTTATCTGGTGCGAAATTCCAATCAATCAACTAATTTTAATTTCCCCGGTGCAAATTCCAAACAATTGAAAATTCAATCGAGCAAATTCCAATCAATCAAGTAATTGTAATTTCCGCGGTGCAAATTCCAATAAATCAAGTAATTCCACGGGTGCAAACTTCAATCAATTCAGTAATTGTGAATTCCCCGGTGCAAATTGTAATCAATCAAGTAATTGTAATTTTCCTGGTGCAAATTCCATTCAATCAAGTAATTGCAATTTTATCGGTGCAAATTCTAATCAATTAAATAATTGTAATTTTCCTGGTGCAAATTCCAATCAATTAAATGATTGTAATTTTCCTGGTGCAAATTCCAATCAATCAAGTAATTGTAATTTCCCCAGTGCAAATTGAAATCAATCAAGTAATTGGAATTTTCCCGGTACAAAGTCCAATCAATTAAGCGATTGTAATTCCTCGGGACAATTCAAATCAATAAAGTAATTTTAATTTCCTAAGTGCAAATTCAAATCAATCAAGTAATTTTAATTTCCCCTGTGAAAATTCTAATCAATCAAGTATTTTTAATTACTTGATTTTACACCGAGTCTATTGCAAGCCACCATGCTGATGGGCAGCAAGGACATTAGGCGGGAGGAGTTGACTCAAATGGCGGCAGCTGACTTTGCTGGCCCTGTATTCACCCCGCGCAGAGTGGGCTACTGCGTTGGGTGAGTAGCGTTTGCTTCCTGTGCCACTAATAGGGTCACCATGCCCATGAATGAAAAAAATCTCCCCCCTTTACTCCCCCTTCACCAGCGACGGAGCCGCTTTCGGGCAGCTCTACTAAAAAAAAAGAGGTTCGTCCACCCTGTGCTTTCTCAGGGGACCCTCCAAATCTCTTCTACCGAAGGGAAGGCTTACTCTTTTCCTAGGCTTACGGGTGCAGGAGACTCCCCCTCACCCCCTTCACTGGAGGCGCCCTTGAGTGCCTATATTTTACCAATGGCAGTCCCTATTTCTCTCTCACATTGGATTGCCAAGAAAGCGCACAGGCTTCGCTTTTACTTGGCCAAGAATAAGGTGGTGCTCTTCTGCCGTCATCCATGGCTCCAAATGGGTTTGGCTGGAAGTGTTGGACACACACCATTTCTTTGGTCTTGAATTTGACCAAAGCCTCACCTGGGAGTCTCATATTCACAGCCTTAGGGTCTCTTGGACCAGTGATAAAGACATTCTTCGTTTCACTACGTTCAGCGCCTGTAGCCTTACTTTTTTATCGATCCTTTGATCGTTCGAAGCTCAAATGCGGATGCAAGGTTTGTGCATCTGCAGCCGTTTGTGTATTGCAGAAGGTGGACTGGATGCACCACACCGGTCTTCGCCTGGCGACCGCTGCCTCCCGTACGTCCCCCATTGAGAGTCTACTTGTCGAAGCTGGGGAGATGCCACTCGCTCTGCCCCGTGCACAGTGCATTATTCGCCTGTACGCGCGAGCCAGGCGCATCACTCAGTCGCCAACAGCTTTCACTGCATCCGCAGTTGACCTCGACGCTGCCTATCTTGCTGAGAGACGCCAGTCATACCCTAAGCCCTTTGGGTTTAGAAATAGGAAACTCCTTCGAGAACTAGGTAGACCATCTTTGACTATTTGTCGCCACGCCTCTGCTACCGAAGCTTCTACAGTTGAGGAAGTATTGCGTTCGGCCTTTTTAGAGCACACTTCGTGTCACGTTGGAACAACCCGAGTGTAGAAAAATGGCTCCAAGTCCCAAGAGGGGGTCAGTTTCCACATTGTATCCACTCTGTTTGAAGTCAGCGGGGATCTGCCAGGCGCTGTATCTGTCTTCACTGCCGAGCTGATTGCAATGCACCGCTTGCTACGGAAAATAACGCGACGTTCCTGGTTCGAAGACAGGATTGTGATTTATAGCGACTCACACAGCGCCTTGAGAGCTCTTGGGGCATTGGACTCTCCGCATCCCCTGGTTCGTGATATCCGTGACGCCTCGGTTTTGCGAGCCACGCGGATGTCAAGATTATCTTCTGCTGTGTTCTTGGACATGTAGAAATTACAGGGAATTGGTGCGCCGTTGAGCGCGCCAAAAAGTCTGTGAGGACTGGGCACCCAGACTAGCGTTTCACTCTTCCTCACACCGATTACATGGCATGAATACGGGCTGCCCTCTGGGCACTTCCCACAAATCTATCAGTTAAGTCATCGGTCAAGCTGGGGTAACATTTACAACTTCTATAGATGAATATTCCCCATCTTTAAAATATTCCAATACTACAGATGTCCCATGAAGTGATTTCTCCGGAAAACCTATCACCTTAACTATGACATGTTCCTTCGATCCGGCTGAGGTGGTTGGTTGTCCTGAAAAAAGTCATGCCATTATATCTCCTGTTTTATGTTATTTTATAACCAGCCTCTCCCTCTGTACCAAATGATGAACTCGTCTTAGGTGACGGGCATCGAACCCATCTGCTACTCAATGATTTGACCAACCATCGCGAACACTCATCAGTACAACTTCAATCTTTTTCGTCATGCTCATATTATTTTATGTTAGGAGAAATTCTAATAATAATTAATTAACTATTATATAAGTTAGCCTGTGGCCATTTGGCTACCTCGGATAACTGAATTCGTGAGAAATATTTTAATTTTTGAGAAAGATATGAAATTGGAGTATTTGGACGTTGAGAAGCGAAATCATTAGAGGAGATGTTAAGTAAAGGACAGGCAGAAGAATAAAAAAGTGAATGAGAGGAAGAATGAAAATAGTGAAGTTGATCCAAGGCTGAAAGAACTGCGATAGAAAACCTCTTCAACCTCAAATCATTGGACGGCATATTCGAAGCAAACAGGCATACGTTCCTAAAAAAGCACACAGATCTTAAAAGTATGAATTGGAACCAGCATACGATCATACATACATAGAAATATGTCCCCCTTCATCGATGAAGCCATTAATCCCGATTCCTACTTTTGTGAACTAAATTAAAATTTGATTGGATGCGTTATCGGTGCCGCAGCCCGGAATGGAGCCACCCTGATACTGCGACAGAACTCACAACTGGGACCAAGTTCGCATTTGCCCTCTCTTTCAGCATCTTTATTTCTTGGCGGTCTTAAAAGACGATATACAGCCTCCCACCAAGGACGTGAAACTTGGTGCTGATTATTGCCGCAAATGCTGAGCTAACCTTGGCTCACAGATATATATATATATATATATATATATATATATATATATATATATATATATGGAATAAAATCCAAGACAAATTGGTACAGTTAATGTAGTGACATTATTAGACAACTGATGACTACTTCAGGTCCAGGTGACATCCCTGTCCTTGAAATGGGAGACAACATTTTAGGGTGTGATTTCCTGGACTGACTGATGAATGAAATATCCTAGAATGTTAGCTCCCAGTTCGAGGACGAAGGATGTCACGCTGGACCTGAAGTAGATCAGTTGTCTAATAATGCCACTACATTAACTGTACAATATATTTTAAAATTCCACTCACAGGAGTGGCCCATTTCCTCTAACGTTACGTTTAACCAAGGCAAAATAAATGCCCCTTAAAATTCGTTTTCTTTCTTTCTGTCAGATCCTCACCCCACTCATTACATCGGTAAAGGAGGCAAGAACATTTCAAAACGCTCCGAAGATGATCGAATAAGATCGAAAGCTTAGCAATTTAGTTTGTTTTTTACCAAACACATTCATTTAAAAAAGAGATGAATACAGAACAAGTGATCCACCATCTCCAAGATGAAATAAAAAAGATAGAAGAAGAGAAAGTTGCCAAAGGAAATTAATTAAGGCAAAATACACAACAGTCTTCAACAAAATTTGCATTCAGGAAAGACTGCTACCCAGCCACCCTAATATATATATATATATATATATATATATATATATATATATATATATATATATATATATATATATATATATATATATATATATACGCATATGTTCATATATTATGTTAATGAAATCAAACTATCGAGTACAGACATGTTTATACATAGTGGAGTGGAGTATAAAATGGGGATCTTTTGGAATCCCAATGAAACTAAACTTGAATTCTGGCGTTTTAATGGGTAAAATCCAAATAAGAAAAATTCGGCATAAATCTAAATGCAAAAATGAAACAATTTAAATAAAAACAAATTTATTTTGAATTTTAGTTTATATTATTTTATTTTTATTTCTCTAAAATCATTTTTAAGATTTTATCAAAGAGAAAGAGGAAGAAAAAAGCTAAAAACATATTTCGCCTAAATCTAAATTCTTAAGGATTATAATTCACACAAAGATTTTCTGATTAGACTGGTGGCTTGTGTTAAGAACATTGAAAAGTGGTGCAGTTGGGGAAGTGAAGATCTGAGGAAAAGATATCGCGAAGAAGTCCGTGAATCAAAGCGTAACAAGAACGCATACAAATCGCTTAAATAAAAGAAAGAACTTATACAATGATATAGAGTCAAATAAAAAGTATGAATAAATATTACATAAACCAAACTATTCTAATTTAAATACCAAAATCGTCAATGAAATTACTTGTGCGTCGTTCTCAACCCAGTCCCAATTTAATCAGATTCAAGATTCAAGATAGCATAAGGTTGGAATGTGTAAAGAAGGATAAGATAGGATAGATAGAAAAAATTGTGTAAAACGGGTGTGTGTTGATGGGATGGTAGCGAATGTAGGATGATACATGAAGGTGATGTTGTGAAATGATAATGATTTAGGCAAACGACGAACCCTGGACCAATTTATGAACGATGAGTGTATAATGGGATTTCAAGTTCTCAGCCCTTCCAACCCAAAATTGGTTCGATAGACACTGAACTCACCAGAATAAACACTAAACTCGACAAAATTGAACTAAGATCCCCACCTGTTCAAGTCGAGGAACACTGTCAAGAAAGTTGGATTGCGCCCATTAATGTGTAACTGCGCCTAGCACCTTGAATTGCACAGATCCGGAGGAACCCCCATAAATTAACTGTTTACTGATCCAGACCCTTAATGGGCACAGATCCTGTGGAACCCCCATAAATCAACTGTTTCCTGATCAACACCCTTAATAGGCACAGATCCGAAGGAGCCCCCATAAATCAACTGTTTAATGATCAAGACCCTTAATGGGCACAGATCCGGGGGAACCCCCATAAATTGACTGTCTACTAATCAACACCTTTAATGGGGACAGGTCCGGGGGAACCTCCATAAATCAACCCTCAACTGATTAACACCCTTAATGGGCACAGATCCGGGAAAAAAACCCATAAATTAACTGTATATTGATCAACACCCTTAATGGGCACAAATCCGGGAGAACCCCCATAAATCAACCGTCGACTGATCAACACCCTTAATGTGGACAGATCCGGAGGAACCCCCATAAATTAACTGTTTATTGATCAACACCCTTAATGGGCACAAATCCGGGAGAACCCCGATGAATCAACTGTCTACTGATCAACACCCTTAATGGGGACAGATCCGGAGGAACCCCCATAAATTAACTGTCTACTGTTTAAGATCCTTAATGGACACAAATCCGGGAGAACCCCCATGAATCAACTGTCTACTGATCAACACCCTTAATGGGCACAGATCCGGGAGAATCCCCATGAATCAACTGTCTACTGTTTAAGATCCTTAATGGACACAGATCCGAGAGAACCCCCATAAATTAACTGTTTTCTGATCAACAGCCTTAATGGGCACAGATCCGGGGAAACCCCCATAAATCAACTGTCTACTGATCAACACCCTTAATTGGCACAGATCCGGGAAAATCCCCATAAATTAACTGTTTATTGATCAACACCCTTAATGGCCACAAATCCGGGAGAATCCCCATGAATCAACTGTCTACTGTTTAAGATCCTTAATGGACACAGATCCGAGAGAACTCCCATAAATCAATTGTTTACTTATCAACACCCTTAATGGGCACAGATCCAGGAGAACCCCCATAAATCAAGTGTTTACTGATCAACACTCTTAATGGGCACAGTGCCACGTATGGTAGCTACATATATATGGAATGGCTGGTAAAAGGGATGTGAGGTAGTAGTTGTTATGACAGGGAGACGAGACTATCGACAGCGATATAAGAGGGGTTTTGTGCTTGGTGAGGGTGTGAAAACAAAGATGTTCTGAAGTTCCGTTGGCTCGCAATGTGAACGCTTGTCTTAATGAAACGCTCTGGTCTCCCCCCAAGGGCGTGAGAGGTGTAACACGGGCAACCATTCTGCATCTGGCCTCTGGAAGACTGCCTCCTTCCCTTCCAGCCGCAACACCCGTAGATTGACCTTAGTGAATATCTTTTCCACGCATTTTTACTTCCATATTCACTCTTTTTCTTTACATATCTGTCCAAATCTAAGATAGTCTTACCATCTTAGATTTGAGAAAGTAATAATAATGAAAGGCTTTAGCCTTGGTTGCCATGAGCAACGTGGCCTTTGAAAGAGACTGTTCAAGCGTATATAGGATGGATAAGGGCGACCTTTGCATTATCTATAAAGCCACTCGGAAGAAGACTTCGCTGCCCGTGGTAGGATGAAACTGCCTGATCAGGCGTCGTGAATGATGGAAAATCAACCTCCATCAGGATTCGTACCTCCAACCTCACGCGTCGAAGCGCGTTAACCATTGAGTCACGAAGGACTAAAACGAAACGAAAGCTGAACTCTCTTAAGAGTGCCGAAGAAAGGTTACGTTTAACCTTATCGTAGTTAACGCTCTTGCTTGGTACACCTGAAGGCCGCTGCTTCGAATCCCATCGGATGGTAATTTTTTTCTCGTATCCTAAATGCGCGTAGTTATCATGTATAATACTTAATATCCCCCAAAATGTATAAACACTTTAAATAATTGTAAAGTAGGTGTTAAAATAAATTTCCTTTTCTAAATTTACAATTATTTGCAATTACAATTATTTAAAGTGTGTATACATAAAGTGTGTATACAAAAGGGGCCCAAACTTACACTAGGCTCTATTTCTTAAATATTTATCCAATTAATAAATGAAGTTAATTAAAATGTGGGATCACCCTGTATATTCTTCGATTCTATATTTTCAATTTTGTCAAAATTATATTTTCGGCCTGTGGATTTTTCCTCCTTTCCCTTCGCCCTGCTTTCGTCTGTCTTCCCTATTTTTCATTTTGAGAACCCCAGCTGTTGACCCCCGTTTATGACTTTGTTTACCAAACTTTGTTTGTGGCAGCACTGAGGTCTATCATGGCTTCATGGGGGCGGTGGGGAGGGCATTTAGCTCCATTTTACGAAAAGATCGTCTGAATGACATCTTCTCGGGGTAGAAGGGGCTGGAATGCATACATAGCAGGAGTAAAGCACCCGTTGCTACCCCAGTGTAGGGGGCACAGGTGTAGTATGGGTCTTCATGCCTTCCCAGCCCCAATGCCCGGAGAGGATGTGCTGCTGTATGTCTTACGCTCATTTTAACTTCCTCTATCTTCACTGTACAGCTATTTACAAACATTCCGAGCGAGAAATGCTTTCGTTAATTTTTGCTTTCAATTTACTTAAGTAAAATATAATATCCTTCACTCGAATTTGTATTCTAATGTAAAAAAAAACTAGCGGATCTACACGTGTCATTGGTTTATTTTCCTCATATATTCACATTCCCTAACCTTACCAACTTTTGATTGCCCTCCTGGAAAATTTTTCTAATTAATAATAATGACACTAATAAATTCCCGATGAATCCTATATTAAAACATGTTCCTAAGAAGATAAAAACAAAAGGTTAATTTTACAAGTCTAAAAAAATTGGTTAGATCATCTTTGCTACCTTTTGCCATTTTTTTTTTTTATTAATACATATTTAGGATGGCGATAGAGACTAAGGTTTCGGAGTTTTCCTTATCCTGCTATTATTAAGACGTCCTCATTGGCTAGAACAATAGGGTGGGCGGAGTCAATACGAAAATCTTTTCTTATTGGTTGTTTCTTATGATAATTTGAACGTCGCTTCAAGATTGTTTACTTTCGGATTTCGTTTCAAAACGACCATTTCGCCTAAAAGTCCGATAATTTAAAGGGAAATGAATCTTTTGCAACCATTCATTGATTAAGATCCATTTTGTTTGATGTCTGTTTTATATATTTTTTTTTAATTTCCAATTTTATTGTATTTTTTTTTCTCTCCTACGATAGTCGATTTGGAGTTATTTCAACAGTAATCAACCCCCCCCGCCCCCATTACGTTTTTTGTGATCAATTTCAAGTCATTGATCGCAAGATTTCATTATATTAGTGTGGATTTTTTTTTTTCTTCGTACGTTGAGTTCGTTTATATATAATTAGGCAGTTTATAATTTTCTATGCGCAATTTCATTTCATAATGATTCGTCTGGATTCGTTTCTCACAGAAGGGGAAGTTAAAGGCTTAAATGAACTTGAGCGAATGAAATTGAAATTAATTTGTTTTTCAACTTAATAATTTTGAGAAGATTTTTCGAGTATTATATATATATATATATATATATATATATATATATATATATATATATATATATATATATATATATATATATATATATATATATATATATATATATATGTTTATATGGATAAAACTACAGTAATAGGACTAATTTTATATGTGAAACCAGGTTTCGACGGAGACATCCATCAATGTCAATCGCTAGTGAATGACGGATGTCTGTCGAAACTTGGTTTCGCATATGAAATTAGGCCTATTACTGTGGTTTTATCCCTATAGTTACACGTACTATTTATATATATATATATATATATATATATATATATAAGGTGTAGGAATGATATTATAATCGATTTACATCGGCAATGAAGCACCTGGTTAGGTCCGAAACGGTAAACAATGGTACCACCAAAGTTTTAGTAGTTAAGGATTAATTGGAAAATAACAACCATAGAAATTCTATAGATATTAGGTAAAATATTTAATTTATTAAAAATAAATTCACGTTGCTCTTGTAGTGCAAGAATGTGAGTACAACACATTTGTGTTAGCTTCACGTCGTAAAAGGTGATGTAGGAGAATAGCATAATGCACCCACGTTTCCCCTATCTCCCTTCTGGGAGGGCCGGTTATCAAACCTTTCCCTTCCGGCCCGATATCGGATGGTCTCCCGCCGGAAGAAACTGCCGGCCATTTCAGCTAACCACCGAGTAACTTCCTCGACTAGTTATCGATAGATGGGAGCCCATCTTGGCTTTCGATGGTTCCCGGAAGTTTGCAAAGGACGAAATGGAGGAGATAATTAAGCCTCTATCACCCGAAGAAGGACGCTTGACATCAAATCTACTTCCGGAGCCATGTGAACCTCTCCCGAGTTTCGAGTAAAAAAGATGAATTCTTTTAACCCTCCGTAGTAGAGCATGCACAGCATCTGGCGGGACAGGAATTGCCATCTATCTCGGCGTTGTGGTTATTCGTCGAAGCATCAAGTCTTTAGAGAGGAGATCGGTCTAAGTTAGGGAGGCTCCTTACCCCATTGGTCTGCAAGGCAGTGTGGACTCAAGTTCGTATTCACGTGTCGGAGCAGAAGCTACAAACAGCCTCACTCTGGTTCCCTAAGCAAGTAGTAGAGCTTGCACAGCGTCTGGCGGGGAAGAAATTGCCATCTATCGGTGTAGTGGTAATTCGTCGAAGCATCAAGTATTCAGAGTCCTAGGAGATCGGTCTCAGTTAGGGAGGCTCCTTACCTCGTTGGTCTGCAAGTCAGTGCGAACCCAAGCTCGCACTCACATGTCAGAGCCGAAGCTACAAACAGCCTCACTCTGGTTCCCTAAGCGAAAGAGCAACATCTCGGCTTTTCTCCGTGACCCTACGCGTCGATAGGTCACTTCGCCCCCCCTCACAGAGGCACCCAAGATTCCTCGGAGTTCACGAGTGCGGGGCCCTCTTTAACAAGAAGCCCCCGTCTCCGCCTTCTTCCAGCAGAATCGTGACGGAATTGTGGGATCAGGTCTGTCCCTGGAGAACTGACCTCATCGTCTTCACCCCTTATCTCACCACCTTCACTCACCAGTGCCACCCGAACATCAGGTTCCAAGGAAACCCTTCCTGGTCACATTCCCCAACTTCACCGCGAAGCTTACCAACATTACAAGTGTATAGGGATTTACATAGTGAATAGTTATTTACAAGCCAAGTGAGATATCCGAGATTCACTTATTGATTTATCTATCAAAGCACATTATTTGTATATATATATTTTCTTGTTTAGTGTACATTAAAACTTTATTTTCATATTGTTGTGTATCTAACTTCCTTTGGGTCGCTTGCTTGCAAAGTTCATTCCAATTCCTCCGTAGCCAGCCTCTAAGCACTCTGAGTCAATAAACCCATTCAGGGCACGGGCCGAACGAAGTATAAGGAGTAGTACGACGACCCCTCCGCATTCGGGATAATAGGATATATATATATATATATAAATATATATATATATATATATATATATATATATATATATATATATATATATATATATATATATATTATATCATATTTAATTCTGGTGTCATTAGGTGTGTAGTTTGTTCCGAAGCCGTCAATTTTGAAATTCCCCTTTTCTAATTGCCCAGCGCCCAAGGTTAGATAAAACAAATAATAAGACATTTTTAATTTTGTTGGTGAAATAAGAAATGACCCCGTGTCCTTTTATTTTTTTTTTTTTTTGTATTGTCGTTATACAATATAAAAAGGGTTAGTCTACTAACGATAACTCTTGCTGGCAGCATCTCACCAAGCATAGTAACTATTTGTATTTCCTTTATTTTTTTTAGATTATTGTGTATATTATTTGTCACTGCCGTATAATCTGGGGTTAAGTCTTAAAGTTCTCTCGTAAATCAGCGGTCCAACCGCATATCCAAGATGTCTTCCTCCTCATTTGAGATTTTCCATAAACAGGGTCAAATTTTGGGCCTTTCGGGCAAGGAATTGATCGAATACGTTCAGAACGAACAAAGGAATGAACGTGAGGAAAAAAAAGAACAACGAAGACAAGAAGAAATAGAAGAGAGGGATAAAATTCGTCAACACGAGCGTGAGTTAAGTAGAGATCAAGTAGAAGTCAGTTCCATCGGGTCCAGAAGTCACCAATCTCAGGCCCCCGCATTAAAGCTTCCCCCTTATGGTGATCAAGATGACTTTTGCACTTACTTAACCCATTTCGAAAAGATCTTCGAAGTCAATGGGTGTGACATTGAATCTGAAGGAGTAGGCTGCCTGCTCCCGTTGCTCAATTCTCGTCAAAGCGAAATCTTCATTTCCCTCCCAACAGAAGTTACAATAGATTATTTATCCCTTAAAGCAGAACTCTTATCCACGATTAATTTAAACCCCGTTTGCTACAGACAAAAATACCGATCGGCCAGGATCCAGCCAGGACAAACGTATCGACAGTTCGGGTTTATCCTGAAGAAAAATCTCCAATTTTGGTTGGACTCGGCTAAAGTCGGTGGTGACTACGAATCACCGCTAGATTTTTTTTAAAGGACCAGCTAATGCACACCCTCCCTACGGAAATACGTGCACTTGTGCAAGATAGGCGCGCCTCTTCCTTTAACGAGTGCCTCGAAGAAGCGGATCTCTACGCCACAAATCATCAGTTCTATCCTGAGGAGCAAAAGAAGAGCATTTCCCCGTCCCCTAAGAACCAAGGACAATCACAACAGAGAAAACCCCCTCATTTAGTAAAAGCCCCAGATCCCTTTAAACCCAAAGGTAACCACCATAAGAAGCAAGAAGAGGTGAAACCCCCAATTTTTAATGCTCCGTCGAGTAACCCCATTGTATGCTTCTCTTGCGGAACCCCTGGTCACTACAAATCTCAGTGTCCACAAAATTCCCGCTTTCGCTTTGCCCCTTGACAACAGGTCCACCAAGACTCCGCAACTCTCACTGCCGAACAGCCTACCGTGCCTGCGCCTCCTTTATCTTCGTTGACCTCTCAGGAGCACCAGGTAAACTTTCTTTTTAATAACAGTTCTTCTGGTCGGCTCAATTTCTACTCCGGATCCATTAATGGATGTAGAGTATCCACTCTGGTGAGAGATACAGTCTGTACTTGTATAGTGGTATCGGACAAGCTGCTTCTGCCCCTGGACCCACAACATAAGAAATTCGCTCTAGTACACGATTTCTTGGGAAGAGCTAATAAATTCCCAGTGGTCCGTTGTCACGTAAAATGCCGCTATTTTACGGGGTGGACCGACGTCGTAGCTGCCCAATTAAGTTTTGCGCAGTGTTGGTGGGCCAGAGCGCGCAGCTCTCCCTAACTGCTGTGTCTCAAGCTGTCGTCACCCTGGCTCAGGCTGATAGAGACTCCTGCCCCCCCACGTCTCACAAGCCCCCAAGCACCCCCGATTACGAGGGACTGAATAACGCCCAATTCATCAGTGCCCAAAAGGACTGACTGCCTTTCCCTCCAACCCTTATGGGAAAAGGCCAAACGAAAAGAGAAAAAATCGGTCCGTGGAGACCGAAAAGTGAGGTATGTGATAGAAGACGCTTTGCTATTTCCTACTTCTCTGGATCCACTAGGCTTCTCGTTCAAGGCCCTTTGCGTGCTTAGGGCCTACGTTGCGAAAGTTTTACAAATAGCACTCGAAGGTGTGTTTGCAGGACACTTCTGCCATAATAAGACCTCATAACGCGTATTTTAGTATTTTGGGGGGCCTGGTGAAGCCAAGGAAATCGCAGAGTTTTGCCGGACCTGTGATATATGTCAAAAGGTCCCTGCCAAAGAACGAGTACAACCTGCCCCCCTTCAAAAGACTCCAGTAATATCAGAACAATTTTTCAGGGTTGCCATCGATCTTATTGGACCAATACATCCCCCTTTCACCGAAGGACACTCATACGTTCTCACCCTCGTCGATTGGGCCAGCCGGTTCCCCGAAGCAATTGCTCTCAAAAAAATTGATAGCATCTCGTGTGACGAGGCATTATTCTCTATTTTTTTACGGGTAGGGATCCCTAAAGAGGTCGTCTCTGACAGGGGCTTCCAATTAACTTCCGAATTGATGGAGCATCTGAATAGGTTGCTCCAAACTAGGCCCATTTTCACCACGCCCTTTCACCCCTCTTCAAACGGTATGTGCAAGAAGTTAAACGCTACCTTGAAAAGTCTGCTTAAAAAGCTATGCTACGACCAGCTCCAGGAATGGCCCCGGTACCTGCCAGTAGCTTTGTTTGTGTGTAGAAAGATTCCCCACCGAACTCAGGGATTCTCCCCATTCGAGCTTCTCTATGGTCGCAATGTCCGAGGTCCACTGAGCATTCTCAAGGAGCTCCTCACGAACTCTCGATTGGATGAGGAACTAAAGACCTCCTACTCGTATGTTCTGGACTTGCATGACAGGCTAGAAAAATGCTCGGAGGTTGCCGTGCAAAATTCCGAGATCAATCTAGAGAAGTATCGAACATATTTTGATATTAAATCTAAGGCACGAAAATTGAAACCAGGCGATAAAGTTCTGCTTTTACTCCCCACGGACAACAACAAACTCCTAAACTGGCTTAGGATCCACGGATTGACAATCAAGCCGTCCAAGTGCCACTTTTCTCATAGCACTATCTCTTACTTAGGGTTCAAAGTAGGGGAGGGACAATTAGCCCCCCAAGAGGACAAAGTTAAAGCAATAGAAGGCATGCCACTCCCTAAAACAAGAAACAGCTTCGTTGGTTTCTTAGCTCCGTCTCCTTCTATCGGCGGTTCATCCCCCAATTCGCTTCCATAGCGTCACCTGTAAATCACCTTCTTAAAAAGGTTGCACCAGACCTCATCCTATGGAATCCTGCCGCGACTGCGAGTTTCGGCGAGCTAAAAAAAATTGGTCTCCGCTCCTATCCTCCGTTTGCCCAATCCCCAGAAGAAATTTGGCATCCGAGCTGATGCCTCTAATCTCGGCATTGGGTGCGCTTTATTACAATATGGGGAAGAAGGAACCCCATTTCCAGTGGCATACGCAAGCCGGAAGCTGTTGGTTCGCGAAAGAGCATACGCTACTATAGAACTTGAAGCTTTAGCAATCATTATGGCATTCGAAATTTAGGATATACTTGATTAGTAGACCTTTTACTGTCGAAACGGACCATAGGCCACTAGCCTACTTAAAATATTGTAAAAGTCAGAACGGCAGACTTATGAGATGGTCCCTTTTATTGTCAGAATACCAATACATTGTATCTTACGTAAAAGGAACGGATAACGTCATTGTTGATAATTTATCACGCAATCCGATAGACGAAGACCCTAGTTGTGGCGACTAACCGGAACTGTCCGGCCATTTTTTTTTTGTTCTTGTGTATATATGTATGCTCTATTTATTTTTTTATGTATGTCTAGTTGTAACTGTAATTTCTAAGACCTTGTCGCGAAATAGTGCCATTTCATTATGTTCATTTTTTTTGTGTGTTTCGCGTATGTTGTTTCCTGGGATCTCATTTTAGCTATAGATTGTAACTGCGAGTAGGTTATATCTTGTGATATTATCTCTCGTTCCACTTCAGAATAATGTCCCCTCGGGATAGGTAGGGATGTAGAAGAATAGCATAATGCACCCACGTTTCCCCCACCTCCCTTCCGGGCAGGCCGGTTATCAAACCTTCCCCTTCCTGCCCGATATGTGATGGTCTCCTGCCGGAAGGAACCGCCGGCCATTTCAGCTAACCACCGAGTAACTTGCTCGACTTGTTATCGATAGATGGGAGCCCATCTTGGCTCCCGGTGGTTCCCGAAAGTTTGAAAAGGACAAAATATGGGAGATAATCAAGCCTCTCTCACCCGAAGAAAGACGCTTGATATCAATTCTACTTCCGGAGCCATGTGAACC
Organism: Ceratothoa steindachneri; assembly: GCA_963969495.1. Lineage (NCBI taxonomy): Eukaryota > Metazoa > Arthropoda > Malacostraca > Isopoda > Cymothoidae > Ceratothoa > Ceratothoa steindachneri. Next base: position 35,854,853 of record OZ018339.1, on the reverse strand, counting down.
TCTCCTGAGTTTTGAGTATAAAAGATGAATTCTTTTAACCCTCGGTAGTAGAGCTTGCACAGCGTCTGGCGGGGCAGGAATTTCCATCTATCTCGGTATTGTGGTAATTCGTCAAACATCAAGTCTTCAGAGAGGAGATCGGTCCCAGTTAGAGAGGCTCCTTACCCCGTTGGTCTGCAAGTCAGTGAGGACCCAAGCTCGTACTCACGTGTCAGAGCCGATATATCTACATCTCGGCTTTTCTCCGTGACTCTACGCGTCGATAGGTCACTTTGCCCCCCCCCTCACAGAGGCACCCAAGATTCCTCGGAGTTCACGGGAGTGGGGCCCTCTTTAACAAGGAGCTCCCGTCTCCGCCTTCTTCCAGCAGAATCGTGGCGGAATTGTGGGATCAGGTCTGTCCCTGGAGAACTGACCTCATCGTCTTCACCCCTTATCTCACCACCTTCACTCACCAGTGCCACCCGAACATCAGGTTCCAAGGAAACCCTTCCTGGTCACATTCCCCAACTTCACCGCGAAGCTTACCAACATTACAAGTGTATAGGGATTTACATAGTGAATAGCTATTTACAAGCCAAGTAAGATACCTGAGATTCACTTATTGATTTATCTCTCAAAGCACATTATTTATACATATATATATATATATATATATATATATATATATATATATATATATATATATATATATATATATATATATATATATATAAGAGAACCAGGGCAGCAGAAAAGATATGCATTTTTTTTCTTCATTTAATTTCAACCAACGTTTCGAGGGCCAGCCTCATCTTCTGGGTACTGGAATTATACTTAGTATAAATACAAAGTAATTCTAATACAAAGTAATACAAAGTAATTCTAATTGACATTGGATAGGTAACATAAGGGAAATAGTCTTACATGTCACTTTTTGTCTAAGTCATGATAACACAACTATAATTGATGGAATTGCATTGGTAATAGCAACATTACACAAATTAACATGGAAGTGGCAAAGTAAGGGAAACATTAATTTAAACTAACATGAAGGTGGTAAAGTAAGGGAACCATCTAACGTGTAATATTTAATGGGAAAGACGAAGTTTGATCGTTAAGTGTTGGTTTACTATCTAAAATATATATGGATTCAAGGATTCGTAAATCAGAGAGGGTGTTAGCTGTAGAGACTATAGAAAAGTCTTCGAGTTTTACCTGTAAATTGCCGTACGGGCAAACCCGTACGGCAGGACCTTCCGGCGTGTTGTTCAACTCTTAAATAGAGCTCGGCTGGTAGAGCCAATATAGGTCGCATCGCACGATGGACACAAGTAATTATTATTATCATTTATACATTATAATATATTGCTTTTAGGTAAATATAATTGAATATAATATAAATATGTATATTTGGAACTAGTCACGTATAATAATTTATAAATTACAAAATTTGAGATCAGTTGTCAATAGATATGCGGGTAACTAACTGTATGTAAAAAAAGGGTTTCCCTAATTCTAATAATAATAGGAAGGTTTTTGTAAGGCGTTCTTTTTCAAAGTCGTCAGCCTTCACAGAGCGCTCATCCACCGTCCGAGTGAATGACAGAATATGAATTTAAAGCACGCTTAAGCCAGCAATAGAGGGCGAGGACCGTACACCACCAGGTAGATCATTCCACATTCTAGAAGCATCTACTAATGAAACGCGATCAACCATGTGCCTTGTAGCGACCAAATACGTCGCTTACTTACAAGAGAGAAAATGGTGCGAATAGTCGAAAATCTGTTTTATTGGTTTACTATTAACCGATTGTAGTCTATTGATAAGAGAGAGACCAGGAATCCCTCAATTTGTCTAAAATCATTTAATAGTCGACCAAGCGCCATTTTATACCTCGTTTTCTCAAGTCAGACTCAATGTGGGGTCAAGGTAACAAACCATTGCTATAGCAACCACTCACCTCATATTACTGATTAATTCGCCCCAAAAGAGAAGCCAAGAAATAATTAGATATATAATCGGGCTAATTCCTTATCTTTATTAAGGAAAATTTATTTATCTGTCTCGTAAAGATCCCTTCTTCCTGTCTCGTTGCTTCCGTCTTGTGCTGCGTCCTTTTGTTCCTTCCCGGGAAGAGGTCTCCCCCAGATAAGGGGATGGGGAAAAGGCCTCTCTCCCCACTATTTAAGGGGGATTCACCCGTGGGATTTACTCGAAAGAGGGAAGATAATTATGACCATCCTTGCCAGGATTAATTTTATAGGAATGAATAGAATTTAGGATTTGCTTTGGGGATTTGCTGAAATTACGAAGATATATTCTGTTCTAAGGACATGAACTATTTTTTTTCCCCTTATATAGAAGGAAATTTATATTATGACTCGTAATTACATGCCTTGATATATTAATATATATTTTTTTTATTTGAATTGTCATATTAATGAGATGTAGAATGACTTACAAGGCGATACTCGAAAAATTATAAATGTGGAAAGGGGGAAAGAGATATAGAGAAGAAAGAAGATATGAGAGACATGAAAACGTGCATTTATATATGATACAGACATATAGAGGTATGGGAAAAACTGTATATAAACGTATTAGATTGTCAAGAAATTAATGTCGTTTCTATAAAAAGAGAGTAAAATAATTTTTAATATATAAAAAAAGGTATTTATTCATCTTTATCGGTATTAACAATGGCGGTTTGGATGAAATATATAATTTTATATCCTTTACCACCTCCTTCATATCAGTGGAAACGTTACCCATTAGGTGGTGTAATAAATATGGAGGCTGTGAAAGAACTTCCCAACCTACCACAATAATGGGTGTGCATTATCTTGAAGAAGGAGGGCGCCCTTTCATTTGAACACTGAATGACGTTTTTCTTCAAGAGATTCCTTTAAAAGTTGCAATTGTTGAACAATTAGGTTAGATGAAGCAATATTCACACGTTGGAAACGTCGTCCTTAAAAAAAAAATCGTTCGGCATTACTAGCTCAAAAGAATACCTAAGCGTTTCAACAGCTAAAAAATGCAGAGGCGTTTCTACAGTTTACAAAATAATGCAGAGTTGCTTCTACAGCTTAAAAATGCCTAGAATTTTCTATAGCTTAAAAAAGGCAAACGCGTTTCTACAACTTAAAAAAAAGGCAGATGCGTTTCTACAGCTTAAAAATGCCTAGGCGTTTCTAGAACTTCAAAAATGCCGAGGCGTTTCGACAGCTTAAAAATGCCTAGGCGTTTCTAGAACTTCAAAAATGCAGAGGCGTTTCTACAGCTTACAAAATAATGCAGAGGTGCTTCTACAGCTTAAAAATGCCTAGATGTTTCTATAGCTTAAAAAATGCAGAGGCGTATCTAGAGCTTACAAAAGGAAGAGGCGTTTCTACAGCTTAAAAATGCCTAGGAGTTTCTATAGCTTAAAAATGCCTAGGCGTTTCTACAACTTAAAAAAAGGCAGAGACGTTTCTACAGTTTAAAAATGCTTTAGAGAAAGCTCTGGAGCAAGTTGAGAGGGTCAGAGAATCAAAGCATGACGGGATTTAGCGAGAATGGAGTTGCAGTGAACAAAATGACATGTAAGGAAACCAGAGATGACGATCTCAAATCTACAGGGTGGCCCAGAAGTCGCGCTGCTACAAGGAAAATTCATATCCATCTCATTTGATATATTTGTAATGTTTTTTAATAAATTATAATTTTAGAAATACAAAAATTTTCAACTTTTAATTAACAATCTCAGTAAAAAGTATAAAATTTTCAGCTGTTAAATGGTAACGTGACTTATGAACGACTCTATACTTTGGTCAAAGTGTGAACGTATATGACTAAAATTAAGAATGAAGCAGAGAAAAGACTTAACTGCAGACATTACCAATATGATCATTGACCCACAATTGACTATCGAAGATGAAGTCCATATTTTAGCAGCGCTGGGAAACGAAACCTAGGACCCACGAAGATTAACAGGTAATATTATAGGGACATACCAAGGGCCATGTACTCATCCGAATCACCTTAACTTTTCCATGATTAATTTTCAGAAAGTTGTCCAAGAGCCATTTTAATAATGGTGCCATACGCTGGTAGAAGATTGTCAAGAGTCTTACCAAACTAGGTTGGGGAAAAGAGAGGTAGGCTTCGATGTGTTTTAGGCAGAGAAATGAAAATCTCATTGAAATTATTAACAAAATTAGAGTTGACATGAAACATCGTTTCAGTCATAATAATTCTAACATATATTCAACATAATGGGACTACATGAGAATATAATATCTGTCAGATGTTTTCTCCATATGCGAAGTGTGTTTCGATCCTGCCATTACTCTTTTAATATTTAAATAGGTATCGTGAATTTAGGAAAAAGTTTACTATCATAAATCGGGTGTGGAAAGAAATATTTATCAATCAAATACGAGTACATTTTTACCATATCTTTAGCCATTTATACTTACTTAGACATCATTAGGTTTAATGAGTTTCAAAATTAAATTTTCACAGTTGCTGTATCTTTCCTGAGCAATCATATACAAGAGAGGCAGAGACAGTAACCTCTATGGCAGGGTTGTCCAACCTTTTTTCCAAACGGGCCAAATTAGAAATTTAAGTATATTCACCGGGACACTTAAATAAAAGTTTTTAAAAGTTCAAAGATATATATAATTACAAAAAAAATACTGTATATTAACAGTAAAATACTAAATTAGACTTATATAAAATAATAATGCATTCAATGTGATTTGGGGGATTGCCTTTCTTTTATGATATTCTCAATTTCTGGTTTTCGAAGTAAATAAAAATATACCTAAAAAAATACCCCGGAAAAATAAAATCTGATGATCAGCGGGCCGTATGAAAATATTAAGTTGGTCGCAATGCGGCCCGCGGGCCGCCGGTTGGACGTCTTTGCTCTATAGCATAATGCCTCTCTTCATAGATCTTGTTCACACACTCCTTTTTCTTGTTTCACTGCAGCCATGTTTAAACATTCATGATAACAAAATGACTGCACAAATCCAGAAATGAAAATTTGCCATCAAAGGGATGAAGAGGCTTGAGGTATTGAGATTCAGGCTAACCCGCAAATGGCAACTCGTCAGCTCGCACCGACATCGACATCTGCCTGTCTCGATACATCGTTCACAAATCCTTAAAACCGTGGCAAATCTCAGTAGGGAAAAGGGTGTCCTCTCATCCAAATAAAGAGTTGCAAATGACAAAAATAAAAAAAGTGAACTGCGTCCCACACCCCTTCGTCAAGAGCTGTTCCTTCTCTCCCCAAAACCCTACCCCCAAATCTCTGAATACCCCAGCGACAATTAACTGGTTTAATTGGTGTACCGGAATTATGGTCCTTTTCCCAGGATCGCTCCTCTCGAATCGGTTGGCTGGATCCTGGGGTGTGGTGCAGTCAGCGATGCCGCAGTCGCTGAGAACTGCAAATGTCTCATTCAATTCAATCCATCTTGTATATTATTTAGCTTTTAAAGAGTAGTAAATTGGGTACTAAAACGACTGTTACTACCAGTTATAATAGTAAGAGCATTGCTACTTGGCTACGCACTCTCCAGTCCTTAGCTGCATTTATTTTCTTGGCTATTTGTTCTCCCCTTTTCACTTCCGCTATGATATTATGCCCTTTTGGAGACGGAACGACTCCTTCTCAACTTTGATGGCAACGATGAAAATGAATCTGAATAATCTTTTTGCTAATCTACTGTTTATTGGGCTTTTCATTTTGATATTATGATATATATATATATATATATATATATATATATATATATATTGATAGTAGAGGTTTACCACCGATCTGCACTCACTTAAGTTGCCTTTTGGCGGACCTATTGATTAACGTAGGTTCCGAACCCGTGTTATATATCTCTCTCTCTCTTTCTCGTCTCTATCTCTCTATCTCTCTCTCTCTCTTTCTATCTCTCTTTCTCTCTCTCTCTCTCTCTCTCTCTCTCTCTCTCTTTATATATATATATATATATATATATATATATATATATATATATATATATATATATATACATATATATAGCCATATCCTGAGGCTTATTTCTGCCAATGCACTCCTCTTTATCCTGCTGCAGACCAACATTAACTTTAGCAAGTACACCGGGGAGGAGACTACTCTTCTTCATCCCTGCTACCAAATTAATCATGTTCCACCTTCACCCGACTCCACGCCCCCTCTCATAGCCAAAATCACTGCAGTTCATAGATGATTATTGTGAGTGGATCTCCCCTCGCCAAAGAAAATCCTGAATACGAAGCTGATTAAATCGTTGGTTCTTTTATGTCTCTACATATTTTCCTATGTTTTGTGTATATTTTTATACTTTTATTTTTAACCTTTGCTAAATCTGAATATAATTTATTTATGGGTTACTAGTATTTATAATACGCCGTTATTTTATAGACATTTTTTTGTCCAGCTATATTTTTCTCTTGGTTCTAAAAGTGTATTTTAGAAGTTGAGGTAGATTCAGAAGAGATAGATAGGTTCGTCCCGGTCCAAAACACCCAAATAATATCCTTTTCTTATCCATTTCGCTTCCCTTTCTCAGATTTTCACTTACCCCTAAGTTTATCGGTTTATTTAAGAACTCCCTTTTCAACCCTTCTAATTGAGATGCCTCTGGTTTTCACATTTTTCATATATTATTCTACCCAATGTCCGCTGAACCAGACATTAAAACTTTTGAAGTTCATGCAACCTTTTACAAACTTCTCCTTGTTCTACCATGACATGTAGCACCGCAAGGGAATGTTTTGGAACCCCTAATTTCAATATCATATTAGATGATTTATCTCGAAAAATTTTTTCTATTTGAATGAGTTTTGAAAAGATCGTTTTCGTAATCTTGACTTTCATAAATATGTTTGACTTAGTATCGAACTTTTAAATTATATATTTATAATATATTTATAAAACTGCTTCTTTCTATTGACTTTCATTTATAGAGTTTCTGATTTCTCATGATTTCATATTAATAGGCGAAGAAATCGTTCGTTAATTAGAAACAACCATTTGACATTCGTTGAATTTGTCTAACAACGACAGGTGGCGATAACCGTTAATCCCTCAATTAATTTTTTTTTGTCCTTTAGAATGTTGGCAATTTTTATATTCTATAGTTTTGGTAGATTTTATGTTGTTTTAGAGAACACCCCCCCCCCCAGTTTTCTGTATCGTTTTATAATTATAAAATAATAAATAGCGTTAACTTTGGTTACATTTTAACGAATTAAGGCATTAACGATTAACTGTAACCGCCTCTGTCAGCAACCAGATACGGTATCATATGCTGAAAAATAACTGTAGGTAGGAACCGGATTACGAACAAGTTTTGTCGTAAGTCTGTAAATCAAATTTGATGGTAAGTCAGAAGAGCTAGGTATGTTTATATCTTAGATAAATTAGATAAATTCTATTTTATTATGGAAGTCATATTTTACCTTTTTATATATTATAATGTTTCTTTATAATTGTGTTAACAGACTCCTTAATTAATGACTAAGATGACATTAATTGGATAATAGGGGAGAAGAAGATGGGTAGATGGCTACTGAGAAAGATGATTCGTATGATGTTGGAGAGAATGGACCTGGTAGCACCAGGAATTAATTCTCCTGTTGGAAAATTGGAGTTTAGTTGCAATGTTAATTTGTTAAACTACACTACAGTGGGAATTGAGCATAACTTTCATTTTCTTGTAAAAAATGAATAAATGTTTGGTAAATACGGGTGAAGTTCTTTTCGCCAGGAACTTACTAGTCTAGAAGTTATCATAGCTTGTCATGGCACCAGTGGTTCTAACTAAGGGCTGAGGAGTTGACTTTTAATAGGTCTTGGTTGAACCAACGTCCCAAAGAGCATCCTCGGAGAATGTGTTCCATAGTTTGATAGGTTCACCACAAGGATATGCAGCACTTGTAACAAGTACCCATTTAACAAGGTTGTATTCTCTCCTACCCACTTTGGTTCTTGCTCAATTAAGGTTACCGGGTCCTTCCTAATGGGGGCTGTTCCTTTTAGAAGGCTCTAACTTGGTTCTGGGTATGACTCATTGAGTTGAACCGCTCATTATCTCTCCATTTTTTTTCTCTACACTGCTGACCTGGTGACCATTTTCTTTCCAATTGTTAATCCTATATTCAGATGATTCATGCTGTTCTAATCCATCAAGTGCCATGCAGCTCCTATGTGATCGCAGTCTTCCCCTTGTCCCAGGGTAGCCATGAATTATGTGGCTATTATCGTTCTTCTGTATGTTCTAGTTTAGAAGTAGCAGAACTTCTGTGGTTCTGGAATTTGGAGGACTCAGTGTTCTTCCTCACATGTCATCATCTGATACACCGGCGACATAAGATGTTCTTCTCAAGCCGATAACTAACTAAAGAAGCGCAATATTTTATACCCATTACGAAGTACTGTTCTCGATAGTTAGTACCAACCATTGAATTTAACTCTAATTTTTATTATAATAGTCTTTACGATGGTCGGGTGATTAAACTATGGAATGATAGTTAAGCGTTCTTTATAATAAGACGGTCTGTGGTCGTATTTTTGTTTTCTATATATTTTATATTTAACTAACTAGAAGTTAAAACCTTTAATCAAATTAATGATCTTACGACCATTAGTTTTGATCATCTACAAAATAGTAACAACCATAATTTAAAATTTACGAAATAACCGAATCATCGAGCCTCAAACCCTCCTTTGAATTTCAAAAAAACCGATTCACATGTGAGTTTCTATACCTGTAGGCCTATGTGTATGTATCGCAAGAGCGCGCCGGGTACTAAATGTACATCATCAAGTAGCAGCAATTATGTAGTGTTGAGTTCCTTAGAGACCGGGATTGAAGTCTGGTAAAGTCCTTCTAGGGCGAGAGGAGCCCTCGCAGATGTTTGCGAGTCATTACGGGCAATTAGAAATTTGATTGGCTGATGGCTTCGCATCAAGTATCTGAACGCGTGGTGAGGTCACGTGACTGTCGAGGGGAGGCGGGCGCGCAAGAGGAGGAAGACGAGGGGAATTATTCGAGGGGACGACAGACAGATAGGATAATGGCGTGATGGGGGTAAAGAAGAATTATTACGGGTATACACTTATTAGAGAACATTGTCTTAATTGGCGCATGTATGTATATATATATATATATATATATATATATATATATATATATATATATATATATATATATATATATACAGGGGGACCAAAGGTCGCGATACATAGGAACAATATAAACAAATATAAGAATTGAGATCGTAATGATGGTCGGGTCAGGAAGTAGCCGCATGGAAAAAACATAACACACAACACCGCGGTGAAACTTATTATAAAGTTTAAAAACACCGATGTGTTAAGGATCAAAGGAGACGTGGTAGACCACATACAACAACCGATGAAAACATAATAATGACAGTTCTTGCAGCGCTAACACAGAGCCCCCAAAGTAGTACACAACGCTTGTCTGCAGAAACTGGACTCAGTACATCGAGTATCAAGCGCATTTTCAAAGCAAATAAATGGCATCAGTCCAAATTGCAGATGGTACAGCATATGAGTGAATATGACCCAGAGAGACGACTGTATTTTTGTGAATGGACATTAATCAAATTGAATGAAGATGCAAACTTCTTAACTAAGATTTTGTTTACTGACGAATCTAATTTTTACGTCAATGGAGAGGTTAATCGACAAAACTTACGTTATTGGAGTGAAGTTAACCCTCACTGGATGAGTTCAACGTAGATGCAAGGTGCTAGTAAAGTTATGGTTTGGGCTGGGATATGGAGTAACAGAATCATTGGTCCATTTTGGGGAGTTGTGGAAATCTTAATGCCGAAAAGTATCTTAACATTGTGCAAGAAGAGATTTTTCACATCTCTGTTAAACGAGGACGGTAACTTCCCGGTTTACTTCCAGCAAGATGGAGCTCCGTCTCATTATGCTATTCAGGTATGTCAGTGGTTGGATCCGCAGTTTCCAGATCCCTGGAATGGTATGCGTGTTCCAGTGGATCCACCTCCCAGATTTCCGGGCTCCGCTATCCTATTAGCTGGCAGAAACGAAGTACCTTTCTACGCATGAAAAGGATTGTTTTTTGCCCAAAATTATGACCAAACCAAAGCAACGAAGACTACGATACCAAGAATAAAGAAACCCACCGATTACTGAGCATAAAAGCACCGAAACAGACCTAATAACCACGATCAAGACTTCAGAACAAAGAAGAAACAAAAAGCACAAAAATACACGCACTACATGGATACAATAACAAAGAAACTAAGCACAACACTTAAAGTAAAAATAATTTATAAAAACAACAGCAAATCACTACATACAAAAGAACATTAATTATATATAGGACAAATGGTTTGAATGTCATGATAATATAAGCTCTAACGAAAACAACAGAGGAAACAAACAAAATAAACAATTCGAAAGCGATAAGCCTGATCACCAGGCTCTAGCATCTATTTGCAAATCTTCCACATTACTTTCTCTGTTCACCCCTTGCCTATTTTCCCTATCTGGCAACACACCCTTTTGCCCCTTACATACAATTATACTTAAACAATTAGCAAAATTCTTTTCATTCTGACTCCACCATTGTCTAACGATAAAGGAAGAAAGACACTCTGAAGATGATCACATAGATCGAGAGCTCAGCAATTGAAGTCTAGTTTGTTTTTTACCAAAGACATTTCAATCAAAAAAGAGATAAACGTAGGAGAAGTTGTTTATCAACTACAAGATGAAGTAAAATAGATATAAGAAAAATGGAAAGTTTCCAAAGAAAATTAATAAAAGTGAAATATACTATGGTATTTAACAAAATCTGCATACAAGAAGGTCTGCTACCCATTTACACTAATATATATATATATATATATATATATATATATATATATATATATATATATATATATATATATATATCAATCAATCATTCATTTCCTGTGGCACCCACGCCACCACCCTCTATCTTGAGCTAATGCGTCAAGATCTTCCCAACGATCCTCTCCTGCTTCCCGCCTCATAGTCCTTATCCAAGTCTCCCTAGGCCTACATCTACCTCTTCTACCAGAAGCTACAACCCTGGTGTATCCCGAACTATATATACCCTGCTTTTTATAAACATTCCTAACAGGAATATCTAACAAACTCATCGACCGGTTGCACCCCTTTATTTTCAAATGCCTTATTTTATACTGATGCTTACAATATATATATATATATATATATATATATATATATATATATATATATATATATATATATATATATATATATATATATATATGGTTAATTTTTGGATTATGCCCGCCATCGAATTTGGGGATAATACAAGAAAGAGAAGGGAAATAATAAATTATAAAAAATTATAGGTTTGGTAAATCACATGTTTATAACATATATCACTAAATTAACACAATATTATCAATGATAAACATTGGTAACTGAATAATGTCACTCAAGTCCTTTTGCATGACGAGACAAATCTACAATGTTCCGAATGTCTTATTACCCTGAACAATAAATGTAATATTGTAATAATCTATTTATCTTTTCTTTATTCCATCTACGTATAAATAAAATCGTGTAGGCATTGAAATAGAAATCAAAATTTCTTCAGTCACCAGGTATTCCTTCCGTTTTATGGTGTCCCAAAGTTGTTAAGGGGTAGCAAGACATTCGGAACACCATGTACAATGCAACTGCATGGAGTAGAATTCGAATCGTTTATTATTATAATGTACAACTGAAAGGTTTAACAAATATTCAATTCATTGTCTAGTAACCTTTCACAAAACACATTGGTAAGCTAAGTTCGGGTCAAACTCTTTTAGCAAAACCAGAAAAGTGAACAGATGAATTACCTAAGTTCAAGTCAAACTTTAAAGGTAAAATAAAAAAAGTAAACACATAGATTTTCTAATTTTAGGTCAAACTCTTTAAGTAAAATCTGAGAGGTAAAGAGATTAATTACCCAAGCACTCCAAGTGCCAAGAGAGAGATTTTAACCTGTCAATTTTCTGCTCGAGTTTTTGCAAGGGAAGATTTGCAAACACCATTTTTGAGAATTTGCCCTCGAAATGCAAAAAAAGTTAAGGGTTTAAAAGAGATTATTCTTTTGTTCTTACAAAATTCCGTTGTTTGGTTTGGTTCTTCGTGTTTAAGAAGATCCGCGGATATTGTGCCTAAATCTTTTAGCAAACACTGTAATAAAACATGTTTATTTTACAGTATTTTTCCACTAAATACCAACAGAAAATAACTGTAACCGAGATTACAGACCCGACTGTTGTATGGGACATGAATTTTTTCTTGTGATGGCTTGATTTTCTTGACTGAGGCTTTGTTAACATTTACAGTGCAATATTAAGTGTTTTTCGAGACACTCTAACACTCCATATGATCTTAATAATACTTTACAATGATGGAATGAAGTACAGATAAAATACTGTAATTCGAAATACATAGTGACTGTAAATGTTGTAAATTTATTTTTGTTGGCAAGTATTTGTTTTCGATGTTATGCTTAATAAAATACTTGGAATGTAATACTTATTCGTTGCCGATGCACCAATAGCCTTGAAAATATGTTTTAAGTGCTTTTTTTCATGTTATTTGGCTTGTATAAAGTTTCTTGAGACATCTGGCATCGTTGCTCTAAACATTGCCAGGTAACGCTTTTGTATGTCAATGCGTATTCATCTTATGAATTTTTACCCAAGATGATAATGAAAATTATTCATAATGAAATAAAGAAAAAAATAAACTGGGACGTTCTACCGTATATATTTCAGTGACACAAGGTAAGTTATATATTTAGTTATCTCAGTTTATTCATTTAGTAGCATGAAGTTTTAAAGAAGTATGATGAGAAGAATAGAAACAGAATATTAGCACATACGCATCTTGATGTGCAACTGTCACTTTTGTTTAACTCCTAGCCCAGCCCGCGTCCACTACCCTCATTCTACACATCTTTGCCAGCTTTTATTCAAGCGTTGAGTGGTGATAAAATGATTGGTTTACCTCAGCTTGTATGTCATTTCACATACACACCTATAAGCAGTTAGCTAAGCTAGGCAGGTTAGGTGAAGTTAGTTATTTTGTTTACTTGGTGTCGTTTAGAGGTTAGGCCTCATTGTGGTGGTGGTCCACAGCTGCCTCTGCTCTTGTTATCCCTATATAGTAGGGCTATTTGATCCGGTATGGTGCGTGTGTTCTTACATTTAGCTGTATAGTCTAGGCAGTGGGGCTCATCTGGTAGTGCTTGTAGGAATTGGTCCAGGCCAGCCTTGAACTTATGCACTGCACAGTTTGGGGTGTTCCTTAGATCCTTTGGGAGGCTGTTAACAATTTTTGGCCCTTCATGGGCCAGAGTAGAGGCCAGGAGGTTCTTGCTTCCACTTGTTGCTTTTGGAGGGAGGGTTTTTCTGCTACACCTGCGTCCACTGCGCTGATGAACACGATTTTCGTGGCACAAAATGATGCGGCGCCATACCCTGTTAACAGGGGAGGGGGGGGGGACAAGACTTTCAGACCACCCTGTATGTAATTCAACACTATTACACATGTATTTTACTATACTACTTATAGTATTAGTAATTAATAGGGATGGTGAGCCGAGTTAATATGGACAAATCCTTCATAAAGCAGATTGTCCAGTGCAAGAGTGAAGGGGTGACAAATTAGAACATTTCGAAGCATTGAAATTGGTCAAAATGTTTGATTTCATGCATAATAAAACATCATGAAGATACTGAGTCCAGCGAGTCGACGAAGAAAACTGGTCGTCCTAGCAAAAAAATCTCCCAGGGAAGTTCGTACGATGCAACGGATCTTGATGAAGGACTGATCTTGAATTCGCAACCGGTAATTCATGTCAAGTTGCCAAGAACATGAACCTAAATGTGGCGCATCAAATCAAGTCCCTTGGGAGATTTGTGCGTCATAGCACGCTCCTGTGCTAAGAAACCACTCATAATTTTAAAAAAATAAAGCGGCTAGGTTGGCCTTCGTTACTGAGCGTTTCCTGTGGAGTACTGAAAATGAGAAAGACTTTTTCAGCGATGAAACCAGATTTTATTTGTTCAAATCAGATTGCAAGCAACATGCAAGGCGTCGTATAGCTGAAAGATTAAATCCCCCATGCACAAAAACGATGGTTAAATTTGGAAGTGGCAAATTATGCTGTGGGCATGTTTTTAAGCGTCGGAGTCTGTCTAATCTTCCTCCATGCGGCAAAGTAAACGCTGCGGTAGTCTCGGGAACATCGGGAGTGTCTTTTTTCCGTGCAGGAAAATGCTCTACGCTGCACAGCAAAAGTGATGAAGCAGTTTATAGATCCTGAAAATATCCGCGTGGTGAACTGGCCTTCGCAGACCCTTGATTTAAACCCGATTGAAAACCTGAGCAAGAAACTCAGTGTGAATGTTATGGCTCAAAAACCGACGAAGGATGAAGATCTCTGGCAAAGATTAGAAATCAATAAAATTACATCCGAACAATACAACACATTGGTGTCGCCGTGCAAATGAAGATGTGTTCAAGCCACACAAAGTGCATGATTTTTTATTAATATGTTGTCCAATTGTCAATGAAATAATTATATTTTTTAATGGTTATGGCTGCAGTTCCACTTATCGTTCTGTAGTTTTAAACGTACTCTTCAAATTCCCATTACTTTCCTCTTAGCCCTTTTTATCTGTTGTTCTATTAAATGAAAATTGGACTGTATCAGAGGAAAATTTAAAAGAATACTCTGTTCAATTTTCATGATTTTTATTAATATTTTGTCCAAATGTCAATGAAATAATTGTTATTTTATAGGTAACAGTTCTACTTATCGTTCTCTAGTTTTGAACGTACTCTTCAAATGCATACTACTTTCCTCTTATCCCTTTTTATATGTTGTTCTATCAAATTTAAAAGAATATTCTGTTCAGTTTTCATGGAAATTAAACGCGTCCCTAACAAAATATAGATTTGGGGTACTTCGTTCTCTAGTTTTGGACGTTTCTGTTTAAAAGGAAAAGGTGTGGAAGATAGTCTTCATATGTCAAGTTCAGCATACCGTTCCATCCTACACCAGACACTCCCTTGCAGGGAACAACATCATAGGGCATGGGTAAGAAGGGAAATGTGAATAAAGAGAAATGGATAGGAATAATAAAAAGAGACTAGCATAACAAAAAGTGCGAGGGCAAACGTCCTCAATAGTAATAATGGTCCCCTAGAGGGGCGAGGGGTTATAAACTCCCAAGCATAGGTTCGTACCATGAAGCGCAGGCGGTCACTTGCAGGGGCCTGAGCGGTTACCGTAGCGTCTCCAAATCCGTTTTATTTTCCCATTTCTGTTTCTTTCATTTGAGAGATAAGAAGAGAAAACCAACGAGGGAATCTTCCTGCAGAGTTTGTGAAGTTAGATTTGTAAAGTGATGAAAATAGTGGTTAGGGAAAATGTGTGGGAAGACTAAAGCCCAATTAGTTTAAAGAGGAGACTACTTGTAGTACTTCTGACCGAGAAGGGGCGCAATTCTCGAGGTCCTCTCAGAACTTCACAAATAAAATAAAATCACCCGACACTACGGCTTACTACGCTACACCTTATACCACCCTCTGGAGTTAGCTGTATGATGTGTAATTAGACAAACAAGTGACACGATGGAAGTTGTAATTCGCTCACCGTTTTCTCCAAATATGTGTATATATATATATATATATATATATATATATATATATATATATATATATATATATATATATATATATATATATATATATATATATATAAGTTTTTCACCGCCTTTTCATTCATTAACATCCCTTTATTTCTCAGGGGGTCTACTGATTAACGTGGGATCCCAACCAGAGTTATCTATGATATCTACTGCGTATATATATATATATATATATATATATATATATATATATATATGCGCGTGCGTGTAATAGCGTGTAGATAATATTGTGTGCGGGGTGAAGGAGTGGCGGATGTTCCCACATGCGGAAAAACTTTGCAAGAAATAATAAAGTGCTCATATGACCATCGACGAGGAAAGTCGGTTTTAATTTTTAACCTCCCCTCCTTTTTCGGCTCTCCCCTCTGCCTAATTATTTAAAAAGGGAACTCAAAAATGGGAGGAAAGAAAATGAAGACATTGAGAAAGGGGTTCCATCGGGGAGGGGGAGAAGGGGGAGGACGGGCGGGTAGAGGACGAACGGACGAGGACGACGAAAGTCGAGTGGGTCGAAACGCTGTATTCAGTTGCGGTTGCCATCACTTAATTTATTTGTTCTTCTCCGACTTCGAACTGAAGAGGCTCTCAGCGAGGTCTTCGAGGGCGTAATACGCGCGCCACTATGTTGTTCTCACGCACACACGCAGATACATGGGCAAACGCACTTATACACGTAAATTAAGATCGCCTGAGAAACGAAATCTATCTTCTTGCAGGAAGGCTTTGCGGGTTGAGTGCTTATGCCAACTAACTATGGCTGCTCGATACCACCTTCCTTTTGGTATTTTCTTCGGATATTCCGAGTTCCCTATCTACTTCCATTTCTTCTGACCTCTACCAGGGACCTACTTGTCTTCCTTGAGGGACGGGGGCTCACTAAAGAATTGCGTGCCCTCTCTGTTTTGACCCTTTCATGCTTGACTCTTTCGCCTATTTTGTTCTCGTAACTTCAGCCATTTATTCAGTCTTTTATACCCACTTTGGATTCAAATTCCTTCGTTGGTTTTCCTTAATTTATAAGCCAATTTTTAAGGTCATTTGCCCTCCTGTTCCAGGGTGTACAAGTTCTTACGCATCAATATCAGCTCTCCAGTGGATATTTTTCCTTGAGAGGTCTTCCTCACTTGATTAATTTTTACTCTTCTTAATTATTTTCTCACCTTTTTTTTATTATAACAATCATCACTTTTATCCGAGAGAACATGCCTTCGTGGGATTACACAATCATTTCTTAGTAATCAAACCAAAGGAATCTTTCGTCCTTTATCTCTCGTATTCTCGTCCATAACTGGTCCTGACTCTTTCGGCGGAGTTTGAAAGGCAGGGAATCTTTTATGCCTTATTTTTGTAACAAAATCGTACAATTTTTATATTTTAAACTTACTATTTCTTCTTCTCTACTCGATAAATGGAGGTTTACTTTATGGATTGCATCAGTTTCCATTCAGGGTCTCATTTATCACACTTCACGCACGGAAAGGCGGTAATTGCGCCAAAGAGCGACCGATATTGGTCAAAACAAGTCTTTGGATTGCTCTGACTTATTTGTTTCCAACTGATTTTATTCAGAAGCAAGAAAACTGATTAACCAACACGGCATTTTCCCCATTGGGGACAAATCGGGCGGATAGGAATCAAAAACAACAGTCTTTGGATTGCTCTGACTTATTTGTTTCCAACTGATTTTATTCAGAAGCAAGAAAACTGATTAACCAACACGGCATTTTCCCCATTGGGGACAAATCGGGCGGTTAGGAATCAAAAACCACAGTCTTTGGATTGCTCTGACTTATTTGTTTCCAACTGATTTTATTTAGAAGCAATAAAACTGATTAACCAACACGGCATTTTACTCAATAGGAACAAATCGGGCGATTACGAATCAGACAAAAGGTAAAAACAAAGTTTACCCACCCAAAGCTTTTAATCCCAAGAACGGGAGTTAATGAAGCTGTAGTATAAATCTCCAGGAACAAATTTGTCAGTGTGTACAGGAACTCGAAGATACAAGCTTGTCACCCTCAGCTGAGCCTCGTAATAAAGAATATTAAAGCAGTGGATTCGGTAAATAATATTCGAATGAATGGAATCCCAAAACAACCTCACATTTCGAGTCATCTCCGTGTTCAACTCAGTCGCAAACACGCCCACAAAGCGAAGACATGTGGCGTGTGCGACCATACTACAGCGTTCCTTACCTTCCCCAACGCCTTCAGTTAAATGACTTCCCAGTCGTAACGCACGGAAGAGGTTTGTTGTTATAGATCTTCCACACAATTTTACTTCTTCTATCTTCAGAATAATCTTTACAAATCTTTCCTTACAAGCATATCGGATATGCCCTCTTTAATTTTATCATTAATTTTAAATAAGAAAACACACCACCCCTCCCCTGTAACCCCCAAATAACGAGTTAAATAACCTTAATCCTACCTTTTCACTACTCGCATCTCTCTCTCTCTCTCACATTTCAAAAATACATTTTCGTCTATCGTTCCTTTCCTACCTCAACCCTCCTTGCTACAAGTAACAATAGTAATAATAATCATATGAAACTCAGCCCCGACTGAAAAGGAGACTTTATGAATATTTGAAATCTGAAAATCGATTCTGAGATTTTCACAATTTATTGTGTGCGGTTGTTTCATAGATATGGAAAAATGGAGAAGTCTTTTGTTTGCAGCTAAAATATTAAAACTCCAAAACCTTGCTGAATACAAGATGATGATATATACATAAATGCGCATACATGTAAGTGTATTTTGGTGTATAAGTTCTTCTATTCGGGAAAATCGGAGAGGAAACAGCCTTGGAATTCACTCAGAAAAGGAGAAATTGCGATATTATTTAAACTCTCGGACGACAGAGATTTATTTGAAGGCAGGAGAAAATTACGCCAACCAGGAGGGGCATAGGCGTTTTGTATACGTGTGAGAGAGATTAGAGAAAATTAATGCATACAATAAAGTATCCATATGAGAAAGATGGCAAATAAGATAATTTGGGATATCATACCTCACTCATAGTGGATCGTAGATTAACGTGATCTAATCCACTCGTGGAAAGAACTACTATTAACACCCTCTGCGGGAAGACTAGAGGATTATTGGAGCCGACACTACGGATACAGTTCTACTTCTCCATTCATTTTAATAAGATTATCGGTAATGAGCCAGAAGAACAGGGCATAATCTGATGAGGGCATATTCGCTGGGAAAATAAAAGAAACAACTCGAATAATCAAATAGATAAGCAGAATAGGATTATATAACGCTAGGTACAACCAGGACTAATAAGTCCATTGAAGAAATTTTTTTTTATTCAGTTAACGTTCAATTCCATCAAAATGGTTAGGGAATGTTCACGTGAAGTGCAATCAACACCCTCTTCGGGAAGAGCGTTTTAACGGAAATAGCTAAAAAAAAAAATGCTAACAATGCTTATAATAACAAGCTTCGTCATGCCAAATTCCTGGTACTGGGAAGGGGGTCGTATCCAAACCTTCGAAGACATATTTGGCCAAGATGACTCTCAAAAATGCCTCCTTGTCTGTGACACATTAATTCCTGGTATCAGTAATCACAACCCCTTGTATTCATTTATTGCGGAATGTGGGGAGGGGGGATTTCCCGGTCTTTTTTCAAGAAATCTTACATTTTGGTTTGACTACTGTGGTAATTTATATTTCCCTCACATTTTCACTTCACGTAACTTCACCGCTTTGTTGTGAAACCCGGTCCCATGTAGTGTGATGGTGGCAGTCCATTGCCATAATAACGCATGGCGTTGCTGCCATTGCACTTTAAATGACAATACCAAATCATAAAAGGCATCTGGTTTTGATGGTAAGTTTTGTACATCTTCTCATACTTTCTTTTCTTCGCCTCCTAGTCAGTGGTTCCTATTCAGTGGTTTCTATTTAGTGGTTCCTATTCAGTGGTTCCTATTCAGTGGTTCCTATTCATTGGTTCCTAGTCGTTGGTTTCTAACCAGTGGTACATATTGTGATTCCTCGTCGGTGGTTCCTAGTCGGTGGTTTTTACCGGTGGTTACTAGTCGGTAATTCCTAGTCAGTAGTTTCTAGTAGGTGGTTCCTAATTGGTTATTCCTCTTTAGTGGTTCCTACCCAGTGGTACATATTTTGATTCCTAAACACCGCAACTTCCCCTTACCTGAAAATCCTAAAAACCGCAACTCCCCTTTACCGGAAAATCCTAAAAACCGCAACTCCCCCTTACCTGAAAATTATAAACACCGCAACTCCCCCTTACCTGAAAATCCTAAAATGCGCAACTCTCCCTTACTTGACCTCCGCACTGGCTGCGTCCAAACAACAAAGAACCCTTCGCTCGGGAAAGGACCTTTTGCTTTTCAGTTCCTCGCACACCTCTCGCTGTATGGGTGATTGTGTTTTCTTTGTAGTTACCCCTAAGCTGTGGAATTCGTCCTGGCATACGCTCCTCTTCCTCACCTGGCACGCGTTCATCTTCCTCACCTGCCACACACTCCCCTTCTTCCCATGGCACTTTCAAGCAGGCTTTGAAAATCCACCTCTTCTCTCAGTGCTTTCCTAGTGGATGGACGGGCGCTTTGCGAAGGCTTAAAGGTCTTGAAGGGAGCCGTTTAAAACCTCAATTATTGTTAGTAGTAGTATTTATTAGTACGCAATAAGATAAAACTAGAAAGAAGTGTGGTGCATTATATTTTTACCGTGCTAAAAACTAGCAAATTAAGGAAATTCACCTTACTATAAGCTAATAAAAAAGTGAAAACTCGATTTAGTCTAATTAGGTTGTTTTAATAGGGTGTTCTCTTAATTCTAAATAAAATTAAGCACTAGAAAACCCTATGGTGGTTTACATATGGTTATCTGATCAACCAATCAATCATTTCCTGTTGCACCCACGGGGATGTATAGAGCCTCAATGAGCTCACGGCACCACGCTCTATCTTGAGCTAATGCGTCAAGATCCTTCCCAACAATCGTCTCCTGCTTCCCGCCTCATATTCCTTATCCAAGTCTCCTTAGGCCTACCTCTACTTCTTCTACCAGGGGTCATCAACCCTGGTGTATCCCCAACTATACCCTGCTTTCGATAAACATGACCTAACCATTTTCAACGGGAAAATCTGAGGTACGAATAATACGTGAATCGGATCGCTTTAATTATTTTTACAAAAAAAACAATTGAGCCTATTTCTTTCCATTGTTTTACATTTTTACTTATCTATTCACATTTTGCACCAATATAACATTACCTTCCTATCATCAAAATAAAAAAATAACCATTAGGTTAGTCTATTTGGCGCCTTTTAATACTATATATATTCACCATTGATGGATACATCTAAAACCAAAAATCCAACCTATCCCTTCCCAGCAATAAGTTAAAATGATCCCTCATTTATGCACCTAATTGCCGCAACTAATGATAGGGAGTCGATAAGTCGAAAGTTTCTAGAGGAATATGAAAACTATGAGGCTGTGTTACGACTATTCGATTTAATTTAAATGAATTAAATTGCAACATATATTACACTGTTTTTTTTCTCGACTCATTCCATGTATATTCATTATATCATGGTAGCAAAAATCCGTCCTAGAAAACCTCACTTTCTTAATTTCAAAAAATTAAGAAA
Source organism: Ceratothoa steindachneri (assembly GCA_963969495.1). Classification (NCBI taxonomy): domain Eukaryota; kingdom Metazoa; phylum Arthropoda; class Malacostraca; order Isopoda; family Cymothoidae; genus Ceratothoa; species Ceratothoa steindachneri. The sequence continues at coordinate 35,833,444 of OZ018339.1, read as the reverse complement.
GTGTGCGAGAGAGATTTTTTTTATTTCACAACACATGCAAAATTGGTGTGCAAGAAAAAAAAATTGATTTCACAACAGTGTCAGAGATTCTCAACAAAATCTATGACATTTTCAACAAATGGACACACACACATACGCTAGAAGGTTCATTATAATTAGATACTCAACAATAGAGATCAAAGCGGTGTGCTTGGTTCGATCCTCTTCCCTAGCAAAGGTTTTTCTCAATTAGAAAAAAACATTTTTCCGAAAGAAAAAATAATTACGTTTATCTTCTGTTTCTTGTATGACTGATTCCATTTCATCATTCTCGCGTTCACTGTTAAAAAAAAATATCCAGGTGTCGTTTTTTTATATTTCGAATCAGGTGTCGAAGGTCTTTATTATTTTTTTTTAATTCATTTAACTTATTGCTTCCAAGATCCAGTTAGAAACAATATATTATAGTGATTTCAGATGGGCGTAACATGTTAGACGCACCTTCTAATGACCAATAATTGTTACATTGATATAATAGATAGCAATATGTAAATATTTTCCAAAAATGGGGCGTATTCATTTACAGTGATTCTTTACTTACCCATTTGTAATTTCTGTATGGTCACGTAGGTGGGAAAGATGTATCAGTGGTAAAATATAAACAGGTGTTTTAGATATAGTAAAAGAAGAAACCATTAGGTCGTCTAACTGGTACTTAGCTGATTAAACCGATAGAAGTAATAAAAAATAATATTTTGCATCATATTTGGTTAAGATGAATTAATCAAAGCTTCTTACATCTGCTAATGCTTACTTAAGCGATATTATATTCTAATATTGCACCTTAACATTGAAAGCAATTAGGTTATATTAGCAAAAAGCAGTCTTACTGAATATTAGATATAATGTCACATAAAAGCTAAAGTGTACCAAACTTAAAACTAAAACTATTTAATGTAAGTAAAACCTTAAAACAATAATTTTAATATCCCTTTATGTAGTTTCAATGAGTATTAATGAAAAGACCTACATTCCAAATACCTTTTGCACAGTGGTATATAAAATTACCATGGTTTCTTGATTAATTATGTCCCTTAATGCTATTAAATGATAATTCTGTATAGGGTTGCTAAATGTATTCATTTCAGGTATTTTCTTTATGTCTTAAACCAAAGACTCTATCCCTTTATTTATTTTCAATTGGTATTAATGAAAATTCCTACATTCCAAATACCTTTGTCACAGTGGTATATAAAAGTACCATGGTTTCTTGATTAATTATGTCCTTTAATGCTATTAAATGATAATTCGTACATGGTTGCTAAATGTATTCATTTCAGGTATTTTCTTTATGTCTTAAACCAAAGACTCTATCCCTTTATTTATTTTCAATTGGTATTAATGAAAAGTCTTACATTCCAAATACATTTTTCACAGTGGTATATAAAAGTAACATGGTTTCTTGATTAATTATGTCCCTGAATTCTAACAAATGATAATTCCATACAGGGTTGCTAAATGCATTCATTTCAGTTATTTTCCTATGTCTTAACTAAAGACTCTATCAAACTGACGAAGGTCTCGATTATGATCAAGAAGAGAATACTATTTGTACATAACCATACAAATTCCTTCCCTCAACGGACTGAATGCCCATGATACATTTGAAACCTGTAGGATTATCAGCCCCTCACGACCCCGGTACCCTTTGAGAAACTATTGGTCTCGAGTCGTCTTTTGACCTTATTTTAAATCTTCGACTATCAACTATATTTTCTACACCTGTATAGACCCAACAAAGTATGAAAAGGGCGGTTAAACTATCCAAAAAACATATAGAAATTACTTGTTAGAAATTTTGAGAAAACCAGCTATTTCTAATCATACCCCCCTCCCTTAACTTTCAAACTGTGATTTTAGACCCTCAAACCTTGCATTTGTGAAGAATGGACGAGCCCCAAGTGCGGAACGGTAATCAGAACTTGGTTAAACCTCAGAAACACAAGTACTTCCTTCCAGCCTTAATAGAACGCCGAGATAAGATGGTCTTCATAGGAACTTAAAGTTGACACTCTGGAAGAGTAGTAGTTTTGGAGTTTTCATTAATCTTGATGTATAATTTTTCGAGTTAACAGAAAATAAACTTCAATAAACACTTCATTTCGTGACTTGTAATTTGTTTGTCGTACTGATTTTTTTTAGTAAAAAGTCTTGTGATATATATATATATATATATATATATATATATATATATATATATATATATATATATATATATGTGTATCACGCTTTATTAGAGGTTAAATATTTGGCTAATAATTTGAATATTAAACATTGTACAAACGTGAATCTTGGTGCACTGAAATATCCTACGTAGATACGTACGCAGTTATCATTTTAATTGTATTGATAAGATACCTCTAAAGTTATATTGAGTTATGTATTTTGATGTGTTTTCAACTGTGTCACGCTTTATTGCAGGTGTACGAAAATGCCCCTGAAACGACGTCTGACAGCTACAGAGAAGACGCGGATTGTTGCAGGTCTCGCAGAAGGATTATCTGTTGGAGAATTAGCCCAAGAGCTTGGTCTGGATACAAGAACATTGAAGGCGTAGGTGGAAAACCCCATCACCAAACTAAGGCAAGATAAAGGTACGAGAAGAAGTGTATCCCAGCGTGACATCCTAAAAGTAGGTAGACAAGTAAGAAAAGACCTCGGTAGCACAAATGCTGCCATATTTGAAATTGCTGGAGTTGCTTCTTTGTCCAGAAGCACCCGGTGTAGGATTCTTAAAGATACCAGCAGAAGTGTTAAGTGCATTGCTAGACCGTCCTGAGCAAGTATCATAAAGAGAATCAATTTTTAAGATGTCCTCTTCACGGATGAGGCCAGAGCTTCTCTGGATGGCCCCGACGGATGGGCCAAAGTTTGGGTACCTCTTGGAGCCTCTCACCCGCATTGCATTCGACATCAACAAAGAGGTGGTGGTGTCATGTTTTGAGCGGGAATCATAGGAAATGAACTTCCTGGTTCTTTTCGAGTTCCAGAAGGTGTCAAACTCACCAGCAACTCCTACACCGCTTTTCTGGAGGAGCATTTTGCAGCATGGTTATATGATCTGCCACTCTCACGTCGACGGCAATTGATTTTTATACATGATAATGCTTCTTCGCATTCAGCCAAGGCTGCAATTTTGTACCTCGCAACCTTGGGAATCACAGGCCAATCACTTATGACCTAGCCTCCCTGTTCTCCTGACCTAAACATTATCGAACAGTTCTGGTCAATCAGGAAGAGGAAAGTGTATGAAGGAGGTATCCAGTGTTCATCGAAGGATGCCCTGTGGGCAAAGATCAAAACAGTTGCTGGTACCATAACATCTTCCCAGATTAGTCGGCTAACAGCTTCTGTGGACAAAAGACTGTTTGATGTCATTTCTAAACAAGGAAGTTACGTAGAAAAATAAAGTACAGCACCAACAAATTAATTGTGTTTGTTTCATAGCTTTTGCTGCTATTCTTCGGTAGCATGTTTCATTATTACAATTAAATGGTAATATAACGATAATACTTTGTTTTATTACCTTAAATTGGCATTTTCGTACACCTGCAATAAAGCGTGACACAGTTGAAAACACATCAAAACACATAACTCAACATAACTTTGTATGTATCTTATTAATACGATTGAAATGTTAACTGCGTACCTACGTACCTAGAATATTTCAGCGGACCAAGTTTCACGTTTGTACAATGTTTATTATTTAAAATATCAGCCAAATATTTGCCCTGCAATAAAGCGTGATACACAGTATATATATATATATATATATATATATATATATATATATATATATATATATATATATATATATATATATATATATATATATGCAACAAGCCCTACAAGGAAGATAAAATGGTTCCAAGTACTTGATAATGAACTTGAAATAAAGTTCGAAAGTACTTGGAATCTTCCTTTATTTCCGTGTGGGCCTTGTTGCATTTATTGCTTACTCACCCGACACTTTTGTAAGTTTCCCATATATACATTCAGACACACACACACACACACATATATATATATATATATATATATATATATATATTTATATATATATATATATATATATAGAGAGAGAGAGAGAGAGAGAGAGAGAGAGAGATAGAGAGAGAGAGAGAGAGAGAAGAAAAAAAGATAGAGAGATACGCTAGCTGTGGATTTATGTTTTCTACTCCACAAATAGCATTATTAATAAAACTGTAATGCAATTATCCCCAAACAGAAAATAGCATTCCATACAAATTTAGGAACTTTCATTAAAAAAATGAAGGCAAATCGTGATAAAATGTTTCTTTAAATTTCGCTCAAGCTCAATTTAACAGCGTGTTTATCTCCTTCATCAAATAAAAACGAAACAATTCGAAACATCTTTCATGTTGCCGAAAAAAAATGTAGTTTACCACGGGACTGTAATTAGCATGCTGCTATTGAATTAGTTTCAGGCAAAGTTACCACTCAAATCCTGCTTAAATCCTATTTTAGAACTGGCTAAATGGTCAAAATTAAAGAGTTTTTAATCTGTTTAGGTCTGACATTGTTTAGGATGGAACTCAACACGAGCGTGTTTTTGTAATGAAAGGCTCCTAAAACCGAAGTGTTTGGTAAAACCTTTGTTTTCGTTTATTAAGAGTTTCATATAGTATAATTTAATATCCTCCGATTAACAAAGAAAGTTTTTTTAATGCTAATTTAGCTCAATACTGACCAATTTAGGAATTAAATCACCGACAGCGTTGATTTTATATTCTTCGGAATAAGGATCCATATCATTATGCGGCAATTATTCAATTTTTTTCTTAAACTTCTCGTTGGTATTCTTAAAAGATCCAGTTTTTTCAATGTTTTTTTACTACCACAACCGCTCTTGTTCGAAGGGTCTTTCAGAATAGTCGCTTCGGCAAAACCCTCCTCTTATCCCTGTTTGTAATATGGCGTAGAGTCGTCTTTGTCGATCATAACATTTATAACCAAAAATGGCGAATAAAGAAGTCATTTGCATAAAATTAGCTACAATAAATTATTACATTTGGGGTCATAGAATTCCATTCATTCTCTTTCGGTATTTTAGGCTATGTATATTTAGGCAGTTTTTATACCCACCTATTTAGACAAAGGATCCGCGAAACTATGAAAGGCGTTTTATTGGTACTTTTATACACGTTTGCCCAGGGAGATATGTCGGGTAACGCCATGGTCCCAGCGTTCAGAGTTGAGAGGAAATCATTGACCTAGTATTTATATTGTTAGTAGTTCAGCTCCCTTGGGTGTTAAGTTCTAAGTTAAAGTGAATTTGTTTCTGGGCCAAGTTGTTCTTTAGAATTTATAGAACACACCTAGTTCCATGGAAGTTTAGATCACACCTGTTCTTTGGAGTTTTAGAACAACCTTGTTCTATGTAAGTTATAGAACACCCAAGTTCTTGAGAGTTTATAGAACACCCCTGTTCTGTAGAGGTTTTGAACACACCTGTTTTGTTGAGATTTTGAACACCCGTGTTCTTTTGAGGTTATAGAACACCCTTGTTTTTTAGAGGTTTATAGAATGCCCCTATTCTTGGAAGTTTTAGAACACTCTTGTTCTTTGTAATTTTAGAACCCTATTCTTTAAAGTTTTAGAAGACCCTTGTTCTTTGGAGATTTAGAACACTAGAATTCTTTGAAGGTTTAGAACAACCCTGTTCTTTGGAAGTTATAGAACAAATACCATTGTTCTTTGGAGGTTTAGAATACCCATGTTCTCTAAAGTTTAAGAACACCCTTGTTCTTCGAAGTTCATAGATCACCCCAATTTTTTGGAGTTTCATAACAGCCTGGTTCTTTGGAGTTTATAGAACACCCATATTCTTTGGAGTTTTAGAATACCATTGTTCATTAAATTTCATAGAACACTCCGATTTTTTTGGAGTTTAGAACATTCCTGTTCTTTAGAGGCTAAAAAAAACATTGTTCTCTTGAGTTTATAAAACACCTCTAATCTTTGGAGTTTTACAACACCCTCATTTTTTGTAGATTTAGAACCCCAATTTCCTTTGGGGTTTTAAAACCCTCTTGTTAATTAGAATTTAGGAACACCCCTTTTCTATGGAGTTTTTGAACACCCATGTTCTTTGGAGTTATTGAACGCCCTTTTGATAGGGAGTTTTAGAACACCTTTGTTCTTTGAAGGTTTAGATCACACCTATTCTTGGAGTTTTATAATACCCCTGTTCTTTTATGTACTTAAACACCCTTGTTATATGGAGTTTTAGATCACACCTGTTCTTTGGAGTTTTAGAACACCTTTGTTCTTTGGAAGTTTAGACCGCACCTGTTGTTTGGAGTGTTAGAACACCTTAGTTCTTTGTAGGTTTAGATCGCACCTGTTCTTTGGAGTTTTAGAACACCTTTGTTCTTTGGAAGTTTAGATCACACATGTTCTTGGGAGTTTTAGAACACCTTTGTTATATGAAATTTTAGATCACACCTGTTCTTTGAAGTTATAGAACACCACTGTCATTTAAAGTTCTTGAACACCCTTGTTATAGGGAGTTTATAGCACACTTTCTGTGTTCAACCCACAAGTGATATGAGATGTAGCATTGGAAACCATGCAACAAATGACAACCAGAGGATTTCAAGCTCTACCGTCCCCAATTGCTGCATGAGGATCTGTAGACAAATATCTTTGACGCACTTTCACTTTCTCTAACTTTACTATTTACCTTACCGATCTCCTTAAATTTTTCTCTGCACGACGCCCTCGTTGGTATTCATTTTCATATTCGAGGTAAAATCCCCCTCCTGTCCCACAATCTAAGGATTTAATACATTGGTCTTTATCTTTCAAAACCTTTTTTTAGCTGTCCATTCTGTCTTTTTTTTTATTCAAATGTTTTATGATTACAATCCCTCTTTGTTTATTCTAACTTCCTTCCTTTGCTCAAAGTTAAAATCATTACTTGACTTTTGATTAACTCCTATCCTTGAGATTTTACAGGTGGCTCATTCTAACCCTCTTCCACTAAACGTTACTAAATTTCCGAAAATTACCCATTGCTCTTTTTCATTGCTTGAAAATCGCATTTTTATCCTCTGAATATCACCTATGGCCTTGTTATTGCTTGAAAATGAAGTTTTTCACTCTCTGAAAATCTCTTGGGCTCTGGTTATTGCTTGAAATTTGCATTTTTACTCTGAAAATCATCCATGCCCTTGTTATTGCTGAAAATGGTATTTTCTCTCCCTGAAAATCACCTGCACTTTTTTCATTACTTGAAAATGGCATTTTTACTTTCTGAAAATCACCTGTGCTTTTGTTATTACTTAAAAATGACATTTTTACTCTTTGAAAATCAACAGTGTCTTTGTTATTTGCTTGACCATGTCATTTTTACTCTCGGATAATCACCCAAGGACTTTTGGTGCTTCAAAATGACATTTTTATACTAATATCATCCGTTCTCTCATTATTGCTTAAAAATGGCCTTTTAATTAAAAAATCACCCGTACTTTTGTTATTGCTTGAAAAAGGGCATTTTCAGTCTGAAAATCACCAGCGCTCTAGTTATTACTTGAAATAACATTTTTACTCTCTGAGGATTAACCATGCCCAGGTAATTGCTAGAAAAGGGCATTTGTAAATGTCATTTTCTCTCTCTGAAAATCCCCGTGCTCTGGTTATTGCTTGAAAATGGCATTTTTACTCTGAAAATCACATGTGCCTTTGTTATTGTTTGAAAATGGCATTTTAAATCTCGGAAAATCATCCTTGTTCTGGTTATTGATTGAAAATTGAACTTTCAAACACTAAGAATCACATGTGCTGCACTTGTTATTGCTTGAAAAGGGCATTTTCACTCACTAAAAAACACCTATGCCCTTGTTATTGCTTGATAATGGCATTCGCCGTTAATAGGCGCCAAGACCTAGACAAATATTAATAAATAAAATATTTTCAAATATTAAAAATAAGAAAAAAGTATTATGAGAGAAGAGGACATCTCAAACCTCCAGAAATTTGTTTGTACCAACGAACAAAGACTCAAAAGCGCGAATTCGTAATCTCCTGGACGGAACTCTGGAATTAATCCACTGCTAGGCGGAAAGAGATGAAAAACAGCTAATGTCAACAATATAAATTTCGTCAATGTATATGATAAAAACTCTAAAATATTGAAGAGGTATGAGATTTGCTCGAAAAGGTGTAGTAGCCATCTTTAGTGATCACTTTGTAACCCTGCCACAAGGGAATAGTTAGCAACAATCCAAAAGCGCCTGTAGCAATGCCTATGAGAGAAGAAAGGGCTTTTAATATCGATATTTTGGGGAAAAAAAGCTTTAATATATATTAAAATATATTTAAAGAACATCCACCACGTGAGATGGCGTTCCTTCATTTTAAAATTTTAAAAGGGTGTTTAGAAAGCTTCTATGCTATTTTATGTCACTCAAAAAGATTCACGAGGCTCTTTTGGACACTTTTTTAATCAATTTCTGGTCAATTTAAGGATTACTTTACTTAGTTTAATTAATCACTAATTAAAACACTTCCATAGGGCAATTTTTGGTCACTCATATGTTAATATAAGGTAATTGGATTATCACTCAGAGGTCACAAACTTGTTACATTATTGTCACTGAGAATCAGAGTTTGAAATCACTCTGAAATACACTTGGTCTACCATTTCAATAGAACTTACAGAACATTGGGGTGGGGGCACTTTTAGGCTACTTTTGTGGCACTAATGAGCCACTCTACGCCACTTTGGGTCCACCAAAGAGAGAAGGGATAGAAAAAAATACGAATATACCCCAACCTTCTTTCGTTTACCGTGAGTGTTGGTTTGGAGTTAGAGGGTACTGCGTATCCGCACACTCTCCTAAAGAAAAACGTCCCCACCCACTCACTTTACTCATGTTTGTAATTGTGTGTGCGTGTTATTGTATGTGCATGTGTGTCTCCTCCGCCGTCTATGGCAGGGTCGATTTTAATGATATACGAGCGAGGTTCAGCGAAGATTATAGTGGAGCGCAGGTCGCGTCTCGAGACTCCTGAGAGACGTCCGCGGCGCAAATTTATGGTCCGGCGGCGCTGCCGAGCCTTTCAAAGGAGCTCTCGGACACTCCGCCCGACTCCTTCGTCCGCTGCACGCACCGACTCCGCCACCACAGCACGCCTACACGCCCAAAACCACCGCTTAAATAAACACACAATTTAAACTGTGGTTTAAATTAAAACGAGCACCACGTCGGTCGGCTTATGGCTCTCTCACTCACTTTCACACACACACAAACACACACTTATATATATATATATATATATATATATATATATATATATATATATATATATATATATATATATATATATATATATATATATTACTCGCACCCGTAGGAAATTGAAAATGCTACGTGGTCATGGAATTGCGGAATTTGAACATCATTAGAAACGACTTATATCGTCATATTTTGGTTCCCGTTCAAGAACCTAAGATCCAAAGGAGTTCTGTAGAGGGGAATCCCTTCCGAGATGATCGTCCCTAGTCCAGGATCCACGGTGTTTGTCCGGGGCATAACTACCGGGAGTGACGGAGCCCTCAGGCACCAGCTCCTGATGGGGTGGGGATCCTAGCGAGAGGGGAAATCTCGCGCGCTGCCTAATTTTGAAAGAGTAAAAATCCCTCCTCCGGTGCGAGATAGGATTGGGCTGGCCAGTACGAGGTGCAGCTCTAACATTTCCTAACCAGAGTATCATTAGTGTAAAAGGATTAATTAATGGGCAAAATATAAGGCACCAGTATTTCATTAAATGAAGCAAAAACCAACGAGGGAATTTGATAGAATAAAATAAATATTTGCAAAGAAATTACGACCAGTGAGCGAAAATTGAGGTGTTATGGATGTCACACAGCCAGAGGTGTCAATATACTTGACTACTTAGGGTTCAGAAGATCTGTAGGGCACGCAATTCTCCTGAGTTTGTGACAAGTCAACGAAGACTCGGATATCCCGTCATAGTGGGTCAAGGACTAAGTTTTGATCGGCTGTTTTCTTATTAAGGACAAGTTCCAAAAAGGAACGAGTTTTTGGACGCTCCTTACCAATACTATTTAACTTTTCTTTTTTCCTATTTATCCACCTTTTCCCTCCTTCTTTCTGTCCTTCTTCTTTCTGCCATCTTCCTTCTCCTTTGAATTTAAATGTCCTCGTCGATTCCACTGGTTTTCTTTTTCCCTAACGCCGTACAAAAGTCTCAGGTGACCCATTAAAAAATCATGCCGCAGATGACATCTGGAAGACTGCGTTCTCCTACCCCTTTCCGGTTACAGCGCCGAAGGAGTATTTGATGGTAGGGTATGAGTAGATGGAGAAAAGTTGCGCCCTCCACACACCCAAGTAGTCTCCTCTTTAGACCTGTACATTTTCACCCCCATCGACTACACCACTTTTCCTACTAACATCTTACACTTTATCTGAAAGAGATTCCATTGTTAGTTCAAAGTCTCACCTCTGAGTACCTGGTCTTTCCGCACGAACTTTTCTCAATGATCACTACCCTCCCCCCCTAGCCCCGACATACGCAGGGATCAGATATAACTCGATACTTCCTGTTAGTTTCGTACCTGATATCGTTAATTATTCTTTCTTTCTCTTCGCTATTTTTTTCTCCAGACTATTCTCTTCCTCCTGAACATGACTCCGTTGGATTACATAGGTGTCTGAAGGACATCTCCCTTCCGCAGTAGAATATCGTCCGCTCCTCATTTTGAAGTCTCATACGGCGCGCTCCGCACCCTAATCAGGCGGGTTGCCTACTATCACCTCCTGACCGTGACTCCGTTGGATTACATAAGTGTTTGGAGGACATTTCCCCACGGTCCGTAGTTGGAAATCGTCCGCCCTAGATCTCTTAGCCTCCCACGGCGCTCCGCACCCAAATCACGCGGGTTCGCTGCCATCCCGGGCGCGACCTTATTCGGGCGGGATGTAAATAAACCGCGGGCGGACTGGCGTCTCGCACCGCCGGCCAAATAATGCCGGAATCAAAATCTCTTAAATTAAACTCGAATTAAAGTGGCCATGAAAAGAAATCAATTAAAATAATCGTGATAATATCTCTGGCAAACTCTGAACATGAAAGACCACAGAGAGAGAGAGAGAGAGAGAGAGAGAGAGAGAGAGAGAGAGAGAGAAAGAGAGAGAGCCAGAAAGAAAGAAGGAGAGCTAAAGAGAAAGATTTGTTCATTCATCTATCGTATGTAAATGATAGAATTGATTGGTTGAACTTCTTTCAACCCACAATATCTCTTTTTATCTATCTCTCCCATAACACTTAACAAAGTGCATGAAGAGACGTTTGTCGTGGTTTGGACCATTCTGGCCGGGTATGCATGATTAGGGTATAGAGTGAGTGGGAGGAGCCTGTACCCATGTTCTGCCTCGCTCTCACCATCAGCGCTAATCAGCTCAAGAAGGCCGAAGTCTGTGAGTGGCCGAGACGGACCGGGACAGACGAGGCCGCCTCGTGGCCACCGACTTTTGGCCAACATGGCCAAAGGCGCTAAACTCATCTTTCTATCTGGCCGTACCCCAAAGCCCAAATGCCCTCTTGGCTCACGAAACTGCTTGAGTTGATTCGAACGGAGAGGTACAGGGTTCTCGCCGGTGGGAACCCTCATCATGGCGATAACCAACAAGGAGAGGTAGCGGTGCAAGTGGACACGCAGTCGCAAAAAGGGCACCGGGCGACACGGAAATGGGTGGAATCTTCAATGCCCTTTAGGAATGCTTTTATTTGAATCTTCGAATTTACTCCTTGGGTGGTTGAGGTATGGGCATCCGGAGGACGGTAAAGGGTATGAAGTGTTGTCACAAAGTTGGAATCGACCGCAGGATACTCCACTGAATTATTATTACTACATAATAATAATAATAATGGCAACGATGAAGATGATGGTAATGATGATGATGACAACGGCGATGATGATGACAACGGTGATGATGATGACAACGGCGATGATGATGACAACGGTGATGATGATGACAACGGCGATGATGTCGATGATTGTAATGTCGATGGTGATGACGATGATATGATGAGCAAGATATAATGACGACGATATGATGACGATTATCATGATTACGATGATCATGCTGACGATGATTATGGTGATGATGATCACGATGATGATCATCATCACGATAATGATCAGGCTGATGATTGTGATTATGATCGTGATAATGATCATGATTATGATAATAAATACTATATAAAAAACATATATAAAAACACCCCGAACATCGATAAAAGGTGTCATTATTGATAATTTTAACTCTAATTTTAACTCTGAATTTAACTCATTTTAAGTCCATTAATTTTGCTCACTTCTTAAACAAGAGAAATCCACTTGAAGCATTTTGAGCCCCAAGAAAATTAATTTGGAACCCCTCCTTTTTTTTGTTTCTTTCCCATCGATAAAATGTTTAAAAAAAGTTCAGTAAATGATTCTTTATGTTAAGTTTAACGATTAAACATAAAACTAAAATGTAAAAAAAACCGTTTAGTAAATAATTCTTTATGTTAAGTTTAACGATTAAACATAAAGCTAAAATGTAAAAAAAAAGGTTTCAGTAAATAATTCTTTATGTTAAGTTTAACGATTAAACATAAAATCTAAAATGTTAAAACAAGGTTTAGTAAATAATTCTTTATGTTAAGTTTAACGATTAAACATAAAGCTAAAATGTAAAAAAAAGGGTTTCAGTAAATAATTCTTTATGTTAAGTTTAACGATTAAACATAAAAGCTAAAATGTTAAAAAAAGGTTTTAGTAAATAATTATTTATGTTAAGTTTAACGTTTAAACATAAAGCTAAAATGTTAAAAAGAGGTTTTAGTAAATAATTATTTATGTTAAGTTTAACGTTTAAACATAAAGCTAAAATGTTAAAAAAAGGTTTTAGTAAATGATTCTTTATGTTAAATTTAACGATTAAACATAAAGCTAAAATGTTAGAAAAATGAGTCTTTATGTTAAGTTTAATGATTAAACATAAAAGCTAAAATGCAAAAAAAGGGTTTTAGTAAATAATTCTTTATGTTAAGGTTTACGATTAAACATAAGGTTTCAGTAAATGATTATTTATGTTAAGTTTGACGATTAAACATAAAAGCTAAAATATCTAAAAAAAGGTTTTAGTAAATGATTCTTTATGTTAAGTTTAACAATTAAACATTAAAGCTAAAATGTTAAAAAAGTTTTAGTAAATGATGCTTTATGTTAAGTTTAACAATTAAACATTAAAGCTAAAATGTTAAAAAAAGTTTTAGTAAATGATGCTTTATGTTAAGTTTAACAATTAAACATTAAAGCTGAAATGTTAAAAAAGTTTTATTAAATAATTCTTTATGTTAAGTTTAACGATTAAACATGAAAGCTAAAGGTATGGAGTTGAGCCCTAACGACTGGGCGGAATCAGAGAGAGATGTCAGAGGTCGCAAGAGATTTTCATGGCTATTTGATGTTCGCATAACACCGTGGAGGGAGTTACTCCCCGTAGCTTATTCGATCCGGCCTGGGATTTCAGACGTCGAAGGAGGAGTTCAGACTCATCTAGTAGCAGACACAAGAAATTCCAGCAGCGTCATGAGCTCGCCGCCCAATGGGTGGATACGCTGATAATCAAGCCAGCGGTGGTAAGTAGATTCACGTGTATTATTCATCAAATAGCCAATCTCAACGCCGTTGTCATTTCCATTCTGGTCTTCACGGCACAACATACTCTCGCCTATGATAAGGAAACCTGTCGATGGATTAAATAGTGCACTTTGGGGCACTCGTATCCACATACCAATGACCCTGAACGGTTGATCCCTGAGATCTCGAAGGGAGACACCTTCCCCATCCTTCGAACACCGGTCCCTGCTAAATTCGGGCTCACCAGAAATTTGTCATTCTGATCTTTATATGTATTTTATTATTCGTTTGGAGAGTCCCATCCATGGTATAAAATTTGTTTACTGTAAAATTTAGAGGGGGCTCGAACCCTTCCTTTTCTCACGACCGAGCAATATTCCTGTATTAACCCTAAACCCTTTCGAAGAAAATTAATGATGTATTCTGTTTGTTTTTACCTAAATTACAGAATGGTGATTAATATATCAATGCAATGAAATATATTCCAAAATGTTGTTTATGTCATTACGTAAATTTTTGTCGTTTTTTATGTCAGGAGGAGATTTCAAATCAGCCAAGTTAATTATACTTAAATCCTAAAAAAAATCTAATTAACGTGACTTGAGATTAGGGTAAAACCTCGATTAACAGGCTGTGTTAATCTTCGTATTACTTTTTATATATTTTTAACTTAAATAATAACGACACAAGTCATATATGTTGGTATTGAGTAATTGAATTAAGAGGCAGAACGTTTGAGCTTAGATATGGATCAATTTTTGTGTGTCCAATTGCTTTTGAAGGATTGAATAAGACTTCTATGAAAACCGAGGCTGGAAATAGGACATTTCGCACACCAAACATAAATTGACCTTATCCCCCCCTCCCCCCCTCCCCCCTCTTGCTGCCTACAGGATGTAAAAGTTCGTGCTCTTTTTTTTAATGAATTTATTCTAAATACTCAACCTAACCTAACGTTATTCATGGACATTTATTTTCCTCCTTATCATTTAGGACGGTTGTCTTATGTTTCTGTCTGGGTTACCCCTATTTTCCAACTGAGTCAGGTGACTTCGTTGGATTACTCCAATTTCATTTCTTTCGAACTAAGGATAAACGCATTGTTCTAGTTGACCCCCCCCCCCCTTTCAAAGATTGGGAAATTAGGGGCTTCGGATCCCTCATACCAGCAAAGGGAGGTAGGTTCAGTAGAATTGTATACCATTCAGGTTATATTTACCTAATCCGTCTCGGTAGGAGTGGAGGGTATTCCCTCGATGGTTTTATTTTGTTATTTTAAAGTGAATAAATTTGGCATTTTAACCAATTTTTCCGCAACCTCTTTTTTTAAACTCTTTTAGTCAAAATATCTCGTTAGTTTTACTTTTGAATTAATACAAATACAAATATTTACCATTCAATTAACAAACAATATCCTTCCTTTGTATTATTACGTAACTTGGAACCTTCCTGAATGAACGGAGAATAAGCAAATATTTCGCTGAAAATATATCTAAAAACATACTCAGTCTTATTTAAATGCTTTTTATCTCTGATATATCAACAAACCATCCGCTTAAATCTGCAATAAAATCGAACTCTATGATACCTTTCTAAAAAAATTAGATAACTTGACTATACTTTAAAAAACACACCCCTACCACTATTTATCCCACCCCTATCCCGAATGGTTGAAACGGCTTTCCTAAATATGTTGTTTTAATCTGAATCAATAATAAGCAACGTCTCTCAAGGTAAAGATATGGAATCTCTTGTGGCTATCAAACAATGCCTTTTCAAAAGTGCCTTGGGTATTCAGAAGCATAATTTCAACGGTGGTTAGCAAGTCCTCTGTCCAAAGAATAATAGTACCCTTTCACTTAACGTCTTGCGCCGTTCCACGAAGATCGAACACACTTTAGAACATATTTAACAGAGGAGGAAAGGAGTTTAATATTCAAGAAGGACTGGAATAAACTTCGCTTTCATCTTGCCATTTCTACAATGTAAAGACGGAGGAAAATGTTGAACATACAATGGTTGTTTTATCAGATGGTTTAATAGGTAACTCTTCTGACAATAGGAAGACTATGAGGTTTGCATGCATTATTTACAGCATTTAATATATTATTTAAGTCTCGAACCATGTAATTAGAAAAGACAAATTGGCTGGGTAATTTAAAAGAGTAAATTTACTGATAAGCACCGAAAGGTAAACTAGGGCTCGTTTGACTTGGGTTTAATTTGTTTTATGGCGGTTTTCTGTAAACAAAAATACTCTATTCTCAACACAGTTTTAATGAAGATTTAAGTTTTCAATGGAATTTTCAATTATATATTGAAACTTGATGGTTGAAGGTATTATTAAAAAGGGAGAAGTCATTAAGTTTGAGGTACCATCTAAAATGTCCTCAAATATATTAATATATTCACCTTAAACTCTTATTTTTCATTAAAAAATCAGCTACTATTTTGGTTTATGACAAGTTCACAGAATTCAGGTGATATTAAAAATTAAGTTTCCTTCCGGGAAAAGTATGATTCAAACCTCTATTGCCTTTAAGGCACTAAATGGTGAACTTAAAAAAACTCTTTGAATCGTTTATTCTTTTTCCTCTGACTAATCATTCATTTGCTTTAATATATAAAATATACTCGCTGGGCAATTAAGATGATTCGTGGCACAATGGCAAAAGTGCCGAGAAGTTATGGATCGATTCGCGCTTATATCTATTTATCTATGGTCGCGAATTTGGTATCCTTTTTCCTTGTAGCTCAAAATCTAGTACTTCCTCTCGTTTCCGGAATCTACAGGAGTGTGTCTAAAGTCTGGACACAGGCAAATGCATATTTTCACTAAAAAAAATTTGTCTATATTTTATTCAATTTGAATTACATTTAATTTAATTGAAATATTGATAAATAACATCAATAATGTGATTTCCACCATTTGTAGTGCAAAGTTCAATGCGCTTTGCGAGCTTCATCCGCTAAACCCGATTCGTTAACTCTAAATTTCTGTCAATTTGAGCACATTCATTTATGATGCGCTGTTCCCTTGGGTGTCTCGTATCTTTAAATTTCATACCCTAGCATACTCTTAGCATACCATAGAAAAAGAAATAAATGGGGGTAAGGTGTAGTGAACGAGGAAACCAATGATTACACCTTTTCCTTTAGCATGCCCCAGAAAAAGAAGTCAAAAAGGATAAGGTCTGGCGAACGAGGAGACACTTATAATATTTCTTATGTGTCCAGACTTTAGGAACACGCTGTAAAATTGCTCTTAGGTGTTTTAAAGGCTCTGTTATCCACCCTCTGTAGTCTCGCTCTGTGCTCTACTGTGTTGTTTCGCCCCTTTTTTTCGCAAAAAATTATGCTAATAATCGTTAGTACTAGTACTCTGTCCTAATGCTAAAGGTAAAGATGTTATCCTCCCAATGATTCTGGTAATTGATGTTTAATCAAACTCTTCTTTTTCAGGACCAAATAGATTTCATCAGCTTTATGATGATATACCCTTGAACCCCATAATTGACCTAATCTATTCACTGTAAAGAGATGTTAGAAAGCTTCAATATATAGGGGGTCTGAAGGCCGAGACAATAAATGAGAAGATCTCTTTTAAGATTATAGTCTGTAATTATAATAATAATAATAATAATAGCGATAATAGTAATAAAATCGTTTAAGGTAGAACAAACTTTTGCTTGGGAACAAGCAGAACAAGCTAGCCTGCAGGAATCACCCGTGATCAAGAATCACTGAAGGATGTCAGTGAACTTTCTGACTTCTCTTCGGGTGTACACATTTATCTGTGTATACCTCTCTTTGCACCGACTTTAGCTCGCTGGTGGCAGCAGTCATGCGGAGATATTGAAATTACTAAAAAAAATCATGATTTTGTGTAAGTTATGCTAACGGGATAATTTATTTTTGATAGGGTTTTGTCACAGGAGTTTTACCAGAGTGTTGAGGAATATTATTGTGGTAAGGGGTTTACCATTCAGTTGAGTGTAATGATTGAGGTCGTGTTATTTTGGAGGGGTATTACACCTTTTTAATGTTATTTTGGGGTAATGTTTACCAACTTGTTGTGTTATTATTTTGATAGGATTTTACCATCTCTTTAGATGTTATTATTTTTTGTATCAAGTTGACCATCTGGTTAATTATTCTTTTGATTGAGGTTTTACCCCTTGGTGAATTATTATTCCTTCAGTAAGCATTTTACTACAGCGATTTCTTTTTATTTTACCACAAAGTTAATTGATATTCCTTTGATAAAGATTTGGTAATTTTAAAGAATAGTGTCGCACGATTTTTAGCGATAATTTTAGGGAACTAAAATAATAACACACATGAAGTACTATAATATGTAGTATATTGGTACTTGATTTAAGATACATATGTAATAGGCTTTAGACAGAACTCAAAAGTAATAGAAAAAATTGTATTTTATTTAAGATACTTTTGTAATAGGCTTCCGCGAATTATTGCTTGCTAAGCAAAACTTTACCCATCTCCCTAACGTGAGTAAATTCTCTTATATAATTTTTTTAACTAAAATTAAAACAAAATAAGCTTAAAAAACTATTCAAACAGATAAATGAAACAAACAAACGAACACACTTACAAATCAAAATACTAAAAGAAGCTAAAATCGCTAAAATGTAGCCAACAAAAATAGCTAAAAACTGTTCAAGTGCTATTGTTTTAACAGTTGTTTACCACCTTATTAAGTGCTATTATTTTACTAGGGATTTACCACCTTATTAAGTGCTATTATTTTAGCAGTAGTTTACCACCTTATTAATTGCTATTATTTTAGCAGGGTTTTACCACATGGTTAAGTGATATTATTTTAGCAGTGAATTACTACCTTTTTAGGTGGAAAATGGAAATGGGAGTGGTGAATAGTTTTAACCATTTCAGGAAGTAAATCAAACTAATAAGCGGACATAAACTTGTCTTGTGTAATCTAAGGATTTATAGCTAATCCAGTCTACATAAATATCATAGAACACACGGAAAATGAAGATCCTATATTGCATAAGGATTCAGACATTTTTTTCATTTACACAAAGGTGTGTAAGACAAGGAGACCCTAGCTCCTTAAAATTGTTCACGTCTTGCCTAGAAGAAATCTTCAGGCGACCAAACTGGCAAACCAAAAGCATTAAGATCAATGGAGATTACCTCAATCACCTCAGATTCGTAGATGTTGTGGTACTTAAAGAGACCAACCTAGAAGAGATTCAAACAATGCTTCAAGAAATTAACCATGTAAACAGGAAAGTCCACCTAAAAATAAATCTTAGAAAAAAAGGTCATGACAAACAAACCAGAGATGACATGATAACATCACAATTGAAAACGAGCAAATTGAAATAGTAGACAAATATATATGAGTCAACAAATTACAATTACACCGAGAAAAGATAAAAAAAAATACATTGGTGAGTCATTCTGGACTGGAAGGAATACAGCAAGCATCATCTTCCAAAACAAAATACCCATGTGTCTGAAGAGAAAAGTATACAATCAATGCATAATCACATCTATAACCAATGGAGCAAAAACCTTAAACCTGACCAAAACAATTATATTAAAACTTAGGATAACACAAAGAGCCTATGAATAAACATATTATGATGGGGATAACTTTGGCCTCACGGAAAATCCCTCCCCTGTATACGTAGCCATACCAAACTTCGGGATATTGTGGAAGCTACAAGAAACCTGAAATGGAGTTGGGCAGGCTATATGGCAAGATTCCAAAACGATAGATGGACCAGAAAAATTACCGATTGGACTCTACTTAATACAATACGACCGTAAAGAAGACTAAAACAAGATAGATAGATAATCTTCAAAACTATGCCAAGAGTTGAAAACAAATTGCACATGGTCGAGAAAAAATCAGAAAGGGCTTCCTTTAACAGTGGAAAGCAAATGCTTGAAATGATGATGAAGATGCTGAATAGTAGCTCTTTTATTAAAGAGGTCGTGATCTTTCCTTTTGAATTAAAGTTAACTTATTGGTGGATAAAATTTAATACCAATTCAACACAACATATTTATTAACAGTGTACTTAGAAGATCCTAAAGAAGTCAAATCGAGCTTTTTCGTTGTACCTTTTGTAGAACTAAAGTTCCAAGTGTCCTCCAAATTGGACATTGTCCATTTGAGATATTAAAACACTTATTTACAAAATATTGTCTTTTTAATGTTATATGAACTATTTCCTTATACAATAGAACATATAGATTTCATATTAAATTACATCGATTATCTCTAATTTAATAAAGACGAGGAAACATTTGATAATTTTTTTTAGGAAATATAATGAAAATATAAGCAATATTCCTCAAATCTGAACGAAACGGATCAATTTCATTTGATTTACACTGAAAATATAAGGAAAAAATTCCACACTGTTTCATGTTGAATGGTTGAAGCCAATGATAAACCCATCCTAAGGAGCTCGTTTTAAAACTTCTGACTGGGAGGTGTTATTCCTTGGGTTTGATTTATAAATAGTAACAGTCTGAATTTTTTTTTAATTCACGAAGAGGATTTTCATTTTTCTTTAGCTTTATTATGACAGCCAAGTATTGACAATCGTAACATAAAAAAGTAGAAAATTACAGGCCAGTACCATTTTATTTAGGCATCCTTAGCCTGTAACACGCAACCGCTCTGCGTATTTCATGTACCACAATCCACAATGTCCTTATTTTGGGACACAAAAATCTAAGGCGACGTTTAATAATAAACGTATAACAAAGAACTATAAAAATTAAATGTATGGGTTTAAGAACTTCTTACATTGAATCGAATGGTTTGTTAAAATGGTAAATAAAATCACATATTTTTAATAAACGTGCCTAGACTGGGGATGAATTTGTCGAAGTGACGCTATTTTGCTGTATATTGTCGTTTATTTTTTAACGTTAAGATCTATTAAAGCAAATTAACTTTTTACTCACTAACATAAATTATTGAACCTGTAATTGAAATTCAATCAATATAAACAATATTCTTTTATTAATTTTTTAGACTGTTTAATTTGGAAGGGGAGCGCTGTCCAATAAGTGGTTAACCAGAAACAAAGATGATAAAATGTTAAGTCATCTATAATTACGCATCCTTGGATGTTATTAACCCGTCGATTGAATTTATTTGTTACTCAAGAACTCAGGGAAATTTCGAAGGTTCCATTGACTAAGAGTGATAACATTTCTTATTCCTTTATTTCTTCTTTATTTGAATGTATTTTGAGGACGGGATTTTTCTATTAACCACTCTTTGTATATTTTTAACTACTTTGAAATGATGTTTAATTTGGAAGGGGAGCGCTGTCCAATAAGTGGTTAACCAGAAACAAAGATGATAAAATGTTAAGTCATCTATAATTACGCATCCTTGGATGTTATTAACCCGTCGATTGAATTTATTTGTTACTCAAGAACTCAGGGAAATTTCGAAGGTTCCATTGACTAAGAGTGATAACATTTCTTATTCCTTTATTTCTTCTTTATTTGAATGTATTTTGAGGACGGGATTTTTCTATTAACCACTCTTTGTATATTTTTAACTACTTTGAAATGATGGCTCTTTCAATTTCACAAACAGCTCTAGGTATAGAAGAGAGAAGGAAACACGATGCCGACTGCTGGGGAAAGGCACCACTCTTGTTTACAGGGAAATACCAGCGCCTAGCGTATGGTGGTCAAATGTATTACAGACTTAAGTAACTTTGGGGACGATTCTCGCATTCTATATTGTATAAAATATAAATTAATGATTTTAATATACAGTTCTAGGTAAAAAATATGTCCAAAGCTCATTTATAACTATTTTGACTCTCACAGGAAATTAATTGGCTAACCAACCGTTTTCGACTACCATACTACCGCAGTGAACAGTTTAAGTGCACCGCATACTACCATTACCATATATAATTTAATATTATAGCTTTTTGGTAGCCATCCATGAGCGATCGGAATGCATTTGGACACAAAAAAGACAACTGTACAAAAAAAGGCTGCCTGATAAGGAAAG
This sequence comes from Ceratothoa steindachneri, assembly GCA_963969495.1. Classification (NCBI taxonomy): domain Eukaryota; kingdom Metazoa; phylum Arthropoda; class Malacostraca; order Isopoda; family Cymothoidae; genus Ceratothoa; species Ceratothoa steindachneri. The sequence goes on along the minus strand of OZ018339.1, from coordinate 35,811,674 downwards.
AGGAGACTCGTATTTCAGACGAGTTAGCTATCTTTCTCCGACAAGACCCTCCCCCCTTTTCCCGCCCCATTCACACACCCTGCAAGCGGTGCTCAGTGTAGACTGTTTTACCTCGTGTCTATATGAGTCGCTCTCCCTCCCTGCCCCATTGTCCCGGTAGTCTAACTAGATTAAGACTACCCGTTTTTGCCACTTTCTTTGCAAGCTTCATCTCACTCCTATTTTTTCGGTCCGCGGCTAATTTCGCAGGCTAGTCGCCGACCAGCTTAAGTCCCTTCATTCCTGGGCGGGGCCGACAGGGGAGAGGCAGGTTTACCCCTCCCTCTTGGCTCTGGTTAGGGTGATGCATTTGATATACTTGCATTCACTTACTTACCCTTTTCTCTTCCTACTGCCGCGATCTTTCTTTGTCTTCACCCATATTGGGATGCCTGGTAATAATAATATAGGCACCCTTGCTACGACTAACGCACGAAGGACTCTGTACCATTCCGGCCCCATTGTTTGCAGTAGGATCTAAAGTTATGTCTTCCACATTTCACGCACTTTCCAGATCGCTCCTCTTAAAACCTATCTGCGAGAGATGCCTTCCTTGGTAATCCGCTTTATATTCAAAGGAAAAAAACTCTACTGCCAGACCGAAACTACCTTCCTATCTTGTCATGTCTCATCGAAAAGAGCTCGGAGAAACAACCAGCAGGAAACAGAGAAGTTAACACAGGGAGTACCCTCAAATCGACGGGTCAAATGACAGCAGAACATAAGTAGCAGCGTTGCCTCACCTCGGTGTAAAACTCTCTTCCCTCCACTGTCAATCTTCTCCCGGCGAAGTTTCAAGCCATTAATCTCCCACCGTTAAAAATCGACCGTCTACCTATACCATTTCAAGAAATAGGTGCAGTTGCCCCGAAGAACGAGCGATAATATCGATAGATGTGCAGCACTTGGTAGGGGCGTTTCGTATTGCGGAGTTCCGTTTCGTGTGATCACTAGAGCAGAGATTGTTCCTTTTGGAAGCTAAAGGGTATGAATGGATCTATGAACACAATTTTCGTTACACAGTGAACATCGTACATGTTAGAGACTGTACTAGAGTCGAAAAACTAAATTTCTCTGTGCCAAATAATGTGGCCAGGATTTTTAGTCATTTAACGTATATCTCAAAGCTCATTGTTATATAAAATTTGGCTAAAATAGGTTTAAAGAACTTAACATGGAGTTACAGCAGAAACTTTAAGCAGACTACACTTTCGCTCCCTATGGTTACTGGTATAGATAATTTGATTAAACCCTTAGCATTTTTTTTCGATACTATGCCTGATCATCAAGAGAATAATCTCATTATTTTTTATACCGAAAGAATAACCTAACGTCCATTGTTGTCCCGGTAACCCTTAATGGTTTTCAAAGGTATGAGTTTCTGCTTATCCGACCATATTTTGATTACTAGGTTCATGTTCTCGATGGGATTAAAATATGGTAACTAGCAAGTCGTAGGTTCAATATTTGATTGCGTTTATGTCCAAGCCATTTCTTTACTATTCGTCTACTACAAAATGTTGTTCCGTAAGCTGGAAATTACAGAGAATATGCTATAATTAAGTACTTTTGGTAGTTCTTCTTGAAAACAATTGTTCATAACATTATTTATAAGAATCTTTGAAAAGATGAGAAAAACAAGTTTGGAAGAGAAGCAGCTCTACACAGGGATTCATGATAAAACTCATCTTCACTTTAAATTCGAGCTCCAAGAGGTATTGAACAGTGATAAAAAACAATTATGTATGTACTAGTATACAGAATAACAGTGTTTTTTAACCTTTTTTGTATGATTAATATCTTCAGTCCAATTGCCTCGAGTCTGCGCGCGCCTCACACTATGCACAAATGCAGTCGCGCTGGCCTGTTGCCAATCCTGAACAAGTTATCCTTTCGTGGTCACCTGATTTCGAAGGACACTCCTTAGAAAGAGGCTCTCCATGACGCTTGTTGGACAGCAAAGATCCTAAATAAACCTTCTAGGACTCACTTGTACTTCTATTCTTGGAATTTGGGGCGGTCTGGTTTTTGGATTTTTTTTAACTGTAATACATCTCTCAGCATTTTTTTGCACAGTAGAGGATATTTTATCGTAGAACAATAATAATTGCATGGAAATTCAATGGAGGTGACTGTCACTAAGCGAAGATGGCGTTAAACCGTTGTTTACCATAACACAATAAAGAGCGACAGACGAACATGATTGTTTTTCTTAAGGCGAAAACCAACAGGAGAATTTCAGGCCAAAAATCTTTAAAAAAATAGTTTGTAAAAAAATTAAAAATAGGGAAAGAATAACTGTGCTGAAGGATATATTGCTCCATTAGCCAAAATAGGAGACTACTTGAGAATGTAGGGTCCAGGAGCGCGCAATTCTTCTAAACATGTTCTCGTTTCGTAATGAAGGCAACTTCCTTAGCGGGAAAAGAAAACGAAGTCCAATCAACTTTGAGATAAGGGGTTCTCAACTTGGGGCGCCTATATCCCAGGGAGTGTGAGTTCGAATATTTGAGAGTGTGGTAGAATGGCAATTGTACCCTTATTATGCGTTGACAGTCGTCATTCGTCAATCTACTAGTATGCCTTAAATTGTGATGGTTGTTCAATTCATATATGCAGTAAAATAAAAACTTCAATTTTGCATAAACTTGTCCACCACCAGAATTGAATGTGATTTAAATTGAGTGAAATAAGATCAACGGAACTAAGTCGCCTGCTCTCAATTATTCTGATTTATCGCCTCATGACCATATAACCTTACGACCTTCAAAACTTTCCAAAACTCATTGAAAATAAAACGGTTACCATCCGACCGACCGACATAGTAACGCGTATAGACGCGTGCACGCGACTAAAAATGGCCTTATCATCCTTATATTAGCTTCATTTGGGGTACGGTAATTAATCGAAAATTTTCTTGAGGAGATAAAAATAATATTAGCAACCAATGGCCTATATAAAAAATAAAAGAAAAAAACACAAAAAGAATTCTGTCGAACGCATCTAAACAGACGAAAAAAGGAAGACCCGTAAGAAAATAGAGGCAAACGACAGCAACAGAGAAGATTTGCGCAAAGATCCAAACTCGTGACTAAGAATTATTAAGAGAAATGAAGCCTTAAATAAGCTTCAATTGCTTCGCTCTGAGTTCGTTCTCCTCTCCATTGGTGGCATCTCCAAAGCTGACCCATGCATTTGCCAAAAAGACATCCCATTTAAAGAAGACAATCAATTAATTAAATAATAATAAATAAGACCAAAAATTGGTAGTTACCAGGAAGAGACTATAAAATAACGCAGGAGGAGGAGAATAATAATTAAATATCAGTTTAAGAGGGAAGAGAGAAACCAGTCCTAAAAGCCGCCAAAATTGTAACCGATTAAAATGTTAATTTCCAAATGTTTTCCAAAGTATTAAATGATTAATTTTTATACGAAGTTGTATTAATAATTGAATAACAGGCGAGACAATATAAGCCCTCGACGAGTCTACAGCATTTTAAGGAGACAGAGAAATGAGGCATAACGCGTGTCATTTGCCACCAGCCCTGAATTAGTATCAGACTTAATTCTGTTAAAATTGAGAAAACCACAAATAACTAATCCCTAGCCGAGTTGTTGTGGAAAAGAGCTGTAATTATGGATCCTTTGGGGAAAAAAGGGTGAAAATACACCACTAATATATTGAAGAATCATCGGCTTCCTCTTTTTCACAACTTCAACGATAGTTCGATGATGTCCTTGCTTCTATTTTAATCAAGGTCAGGATCTTCAAATTATACATCCTTTTAAACTTCTGCTTCCTGCCTAATAATCCATCAATTTACATCCGCTTCATAAAAACATCATAACAAATCACTTCTTTATAACATCATAACACGGTTGTAAGAGTTTATCTTAATGTGAAATAGAATGGAAATTTTGTTAAAGAGTAGATAGAGAAGTTCTGAGAGAGGAAAATTCTAATGTTATTAACTTCAACACCGTCAAAAAGACGTTAAAGATTTTTTTATTATTTACAATGAAAATTTGGTAACCAGTGAGTGCATTTTAACTCAGTCGAGAAAGAATGAGAGGGTGAAAGGATAAACAAGTCGAAAAGTGGATAAATAGAAAATGTGAAAAAGCTGTGCCGAAAAGAAATTTGTCTCGAAAATCTCAATAATTTTGTCTTGAAAATCTCCAACGGGATGAGTGATTTATAAAAAAAAAACAACTAATGGGGCATCTGAGATTCAAAATTTTAGTTGGAGGCGATTAAAGAAAAGAGTGAGATTAGTGTAAGTGCAAAGAAGTGGAAATTTGTGGAGTTTACAGCCCCATTAGACAGGAACTACTGTCACAGACGTTGACCAAGTAAAGTGAATTACCCTAAGGGTTGTATTGAGGCTGACAGAAGATATTTCAGGGACAAAAACTAGTACAATATTCCTCGGTTGGATTACTTCCCATTACTTATTAGAGTGGAAGAATAGAAAATGGTATAAGCGAACAACTAGTATTCAATCTAATGGAAAAAGAAGACCATACAGGAAAGACTCAAAATAAAAGGAAAAGAGTAAGCGAAAAAATCCGAGGGGTAGGATTGTCAGTAACAATTTCATTATTCTTTACATGCTGGGGTAAGTGGGGTGTCCAGAACCGAAGCCTCGAAATTCAATTGAGTACAATGTGTGAATTGGAATTCCGAGTGTCTGATCGAGTACTACACATAATTTGGTTAGGGTTTATCTCTTGCTTTCAACTTCAACTCATTTTTGCCCGAGTTTCTCTCAGTAGAACTACAGGGTGCGGCAGAACCGATTGAGCAGTTTTGAGGAGTCAATGCTCGGGCGGAGGAGGGGGGAGGGAGGTGTCCCCTTAACGGTTTCCAAGGAATGGCTCGTTCCCCTGGGCAAAGCCCCCCAGGGCTCCCCTCGGGAATGTACCACCCAAATATGGCATACCGTCTCTATATACCCCCCTTGCTTTTTTATAACTCCTTAAAACTGCTCACTCGGTTCTGCCGCACCCTGTACAATGAATTGTGTACCGAATGCATAAAAATAGCCTTGCAGGTAACATCGTAAAATAGCCTTGCAAGTCGGTTCGTAAAATAGCCTTGAAAGTCGTGTCGTAAAATAGCCTTGAAAGTCGTGTCGTAAAATAGCCTTGCAAGTAACTTCGTAAAATTAATAGCCTTGAAAGTCGTGTTGTAAAATAGCCTTGCAAGTAACTTCGTAAAATTAATAGCCTTGAAAGTCTTGTCGTAAAATAGCCTTGCAAGTAACTTCGTAAAATTAATAGCCTTGAAAGTCTTGTCGTAAAATAGCCTTGCAAGTAACTTCGTAAAATGAATAGCCTTGAAAGTCGCTACGAAAGATAGTCGTGCAAATCACTTGGTAAAAATGTGTTGCGAGTCGCTTCGTAATATAGCTTCGCAAGTTGTTTCGTAAAATAATAGCTTTCTAAGTCACTTCGTAATATAGCTTCGCAAGTTGTTTCGTAAAATAATAGCTTTCTAAGTCGCTTCGTAATATAGCCATGCAAGTAACTTCGTAAAGTAACCTTGAATCTCGCATCGCAAAAATACCCTTGCAAGTCGGTTCGTAAAATAAACTTGCAAGTCGCCTCGTAAATAGTATTTCAAGTAATTTGGGAAAATAATAGCCTTAAAAGTCGCTACGAAGTATGGACTTTTAAGGCTATTATGTTACAAAGATATTTTAGCTATTTTTAGCTATTAAGCTTAATAGCTAAAAAGCTAAAATAGCTATTCAGTTATTTTTAACTATTTTAAGGCTATTAAGCTCATTTTAAGTACCTTCTTAAAATAATAGCCTTGAAAGTTGCTACGAAAAATAGTGCAAGTCGCTTCTTAAAATAGTATTGCAAGTCACTTCGCCTTGCAAGTCGTTTCGTAAAATTATAACCTTCCAAATTTCTTCGTAATATAGTCCTTCAAGTTGCTTCGTAAAATAGTTTTCCAAGTCGGTTCGTAATATAGCCTTGCAAGTTGTTTCGTAATATAGCTTTATAAATTACTTCGTAAAATAGTCTTGCAAGTCGTTTTGTGATATTGACTTGCAAGTCCCTACGAAAAATAGCCTTGCAAGTAGCTTCGTAAAATAGTAACCTTACCAGTTGCTTCGTAATTTAGCCATGCAAGTCGTTACGTAATAGAATACGAAGTCTCAAGTATAATTTTGTGTATAGGTGAAATCGCTTCCTCTGCTACTAACATCATTATCATTATGATCTTACCCCACTGCTGGCTAACGGTCTCTCCATGAAACTTACACTAATCAGCTCCCAGGACACGAGCCTGTCACGTTGTTCCCAACATTCAGTAAATTTCATCCTTCTGCTAAGTTTAGGATTTCATCCGTCTTTTTTGCTATATCCGTTCCCCTTTAGTGTTTTTATCCTTTGTTCCTGGCTGGTTATTCCTAACATGTATCGATGAATTGGGGTGGATTGTTTTCATTGTTTCAATGCATTCGGTCGAGTGTTGAAACAAATGACTATTCTCCAATACTGTTGTAATTCTATAACTTTTACTTTCCTTCCTATTAACATACCAGTAATTGTAATTTAGGTAAAGTAATTATTATATAATATTGTTGTCATTCTATAACGTTAAATTTGCTTCCTATTAACAACCCGGTAATTATAATTAAGGCCAAATAATTATTCTCTAATACTGTTATAATTCTGTAACTTTTCCTTTTCTTCCTTTAAAGTCCAGTAATTATATATAAATTGGACCAATCTTGGGCCAAATAATTATTCTCCAATATTGTTGTAAGTCATCAATTTCTAATTTCCTTCCTATTAACAGCACAATAATTATAATATGGACCAAATAATTATTCTCTAATACTGTTGTAATTTTTTAATTTCTTTCCTATTAACAGCCAGGTAATTATAAGTTGGGTTAAGTAATTATTCTGTAATACTATGGTAATTCTACAACTATTAATTTCCTTCCTATTACCATCGTGGTAATTATAATTTGTGCCAAATTTACAATCCTTTCAAGAATTAACAGAGTTAAACTCTGTAAAATGATAATCAAACCAAAAAATTGTTTTGCATTTCACAATCAACATTTTTTGCCTTAAAATCTTCGTAGACAATAAAACTTTCAACCAGAACTAATACAAGGGAGCGCAGAAGCAGGTACACAGTTGTTAATATTTCTCATATTAACAACTGTATATACATACTATTCCAGCCCCTGTATATATTTTACGCTCATCAATTATAAAAAATATGTTTATATATAAAAATTCAAATTCAAAACAGAAGTTTTGCCCAAATTCCTTAACACTAACAAACCTTCATAGGCAAATTTAGCTTCCTCTCGTCTGATTTTTGGGGTTCAGAGGGAATGTTTATTCTAAGATTTTTCCTAAACTCAGCATTTTTCTCCAAAATTTCTGTCCCAGAATTGTCAACAACCATAAACATTAAATCCAAAATCGTTGTTATCTCACACCTCAAAAAACGCACACCCACACCAAAACTACGTTTGTCGTTTGTAGAATTTTTTTTTATTCATTATCTCCATCCTCACATTTTACCCATTGAACAGGTCGATGTAACATTTTTTTGACGTCAAGGGAAAAATGACGAGTCTACCCCCTCCCCCAATCAAAATTTCTTAAATCTTGCCAAAAACATTTCGCCTGTAAGAATGGATCAGAGCAAATTTTAGATCTTCATTTGTAACAAAGATTTTTTTTCCTCCAAAAATCAATCTTAACATTCAACTTGAAGTGGCATTCAACACAAACCTTTAAGTGCGATCAACAAACACGAGTACAATGAAGAGAGGCAAAAAAACAAGTGTCAATCTATTTGTTACTGTGTAAAATTTCAAAGTTTGTACAGATCCAAACTTCAGTTGAATTTTGGGGGTAAATGGGAATTCTCTCAGCCGTACACATACTCTATAGTGCATGCCAGTATATTGCCGTGTACGCTTGTATGCGTGTGTTCGAGTGAGCCCAGCTTTTTGTGAAAGGCGGGGTCAAAGCGAGTTTTCATTGGTCAGAATTTAACTAAATTTATGACGTCACTAACCAAAGGTGGAGCATGCAAACGGGGCCCCAAAATATTAGTTGCAAACCAATTTTCTCATCTTCTATTACATACACAACTGCCTATTATATTAATTCATATCATATTGCACATGCATTTTTCTCATTGACCTTGAATTAAATTGTAAATTTTTGAATATTGGTTTAGGAAGGATGGGGGGGCATATCTTAAGAGCAATTAGGAAAATAAAAAAAAGTAGCTTTGTAGGTTCTGATAATCTTTTCTTACCCCCCTTTGATACAATGAAACCAGCTGACTTCACACATAAATGTGTAGTCCGCTAAAGCCCTGTGTACACGAATATTCTAGCATCGTGCGTTAGAACCCGACTTATGCCCATGTATGTCCTCCGGATGCAACCACATAGTCTTATGTATACAAATTTTGGACATTTCTTACACGCACAAACGGAAATTGGATCATAATTGTTTGTATTTCATTGCCTATTAGTCACCCCACTCTAATAGCTCAGGGTTCGAATGTGTCCACCCAATTTATGAATATATGCTCTAACCACATGCCAACATTGTGGGACGATAGGAAAGTGTTGCTCGAGTGATGGAATTCGGCAGAGTACTTCGTCGACGCATCCCACAATTCAGATCATCCTAGAAAAAAAAAAGCTAGAAAAACACTAAACTCCACCTACATTTCAACGTCATAACAATGCGGTCCGTGATTGGTCCCAATAGACTAAGAAAAGGATGGATAATGTCTTTCTATTGGCCAGTGAGTGTATAGTGGGCGGAGTTTAGTCAATCGATAGCACATCCCTAGTTGGGTTGAAATTAAAGGTAAATAATAGAGGTCTTTCACAGTGTGAAGACGTGTATAGCGCCCGCTCTGTCGTGCTATTCATGTGCTTACAACCCACTTTTCACAATACAGTGAATAATAGTGAAGGAAATACATTATTACAAGTGGTGGTACTTCAACCAAAACGCAACGTGCCTCTGTACCACTGAGGAATAGTGATCTATTTGCCCTTTCGGCCGGCAGTTTAGACGACAACTTCATGTATACCCTAAGATTTAGTGCTCGGTGAAACTTTAATGTATTTGTATCCAAAAGGAAATAGGCTCAAATCTTGAATTGCCAAGAAATCGTGTTTCAACAATAACTAAATACGATTCCAGGTCCAGCCATTTTTTTTCTTGATTTGGTCATGACTTGATCATTGTAATTGACACTGATCAGAGCAAACTCGCTTCACCCCGGGTTGAGTGGGGCGCATCGTCGCGCAAATTGGATCTGAACCAGACAGAGAGGTCTTCGTTTCCCAAATCATCACCAATTTTCGAGCCTGGTCCTCGCGTCCGACAGGACGTCCTCTTCCACACTCGAAACCTCCACCCCATCAATCGCCACCCTGACTTCGACGGAAACTTGCGAGGCCGCAGCGCGGATCTTTGCGCCATTTCTCGGCAAAATAGATTCCACGTCAAAGCCGTGCTCACTCGCGCCGTATCCGGACCGGGCATCTTATCCGGATCGCCCCTCCGCCTATCTGGACCGATCCGCGCCCTACCCAGATCGGCCCCCCGTGTCCTTCGGGGGTCTCCCGACCACCACACTGGACTACTACACGAGCGCAACCCTCAAACCCTCCACTATGCTTGCCCTCGACCCTCCAGATCTTAAGGGGGGTACCCTTCATGCAGCCCATCTCCCTCCACACTCAACACATTCGCTTTCACATGCACACCACAATTCCCACTCTCACCACACATCTCACCCACACTCACTCTCGCATCATTCCACCCACTCTTCCCTGACTTCCCTCAACACCTCCCTTTCCTCTTCGCTGAACTCCCCGCCCCCTGTAGTAGGGTCCGTGGCCAGTATGAACACCCATTCTCCACCACAGACTCACGTCCCGCCCCCGAACAACAACAACTCTAGTAATAACAACAATAACAACAGCGGGTCGAACACCACCACGTCGACGACGGCCAGCACGAACAACAATAACAACAACAACAGTTCCTCCAAGGGTGGCTCGACGGTGACCTCGAACTCGTCGGCGGCGGAACGAGTCAAGCGACCCATGAACGCTTTCATGGTATGGTCGCGAGGGCAGCGTCGGAAGATGGCGCAGGAGAACCCCAAAATGCACAACTCCGAGATCTCCAAACGGCTCGGGGCCGAGTGGAAGCTCCTCTCCGAGGCCGAGAAACGGCCCTTTATCGACGAGGCCAAGCGCTTGAGGGCAGTCCACATGAAAGAGCATCCTGACTACAAGTACAGGTAGAGCCTCAACGTTAGCCATGAGACCCCTCAAAGTGGCAAGCTTTTTGACTGTGTAGTTGACCATCTTTTTTTTGTTTTTTTTTTAATTAGTTTATAGACTTTCTTTATCAATACCCTACGAACTGGTTATATTTATTGCTACAAAATAATGACATCAAATCAATTTATTCTCTCCCTGTAAAATCTACAAATACACCAAAATGTGTTTTGAAGCATTTTAAAATTTACAATTTATATGTATATATATTTTATACATTTAGATAAGTACATATATATATATATATACCCTTTCCTCTAACAATTCATGCACATCTATATGCATATGTTTTTAGTTAAATGGCTAAAAAACTTTGTATATAATACTTAGACACTTAATGATAGATTGTATACATGAGTTTAAATTACCCTAATTACAGCCAATGAGCCCCAGTTATATGATGTTAAAAAAAATTTATCATTTTCAATGATTTAAGAAGAAAAAACTTTTTATATCCTTTTTTCTAAACATGTTTGTCATTTCCCTCCCCTAAATTGATCAATTATGAATGTTTCTTATCAACTGCCCGACATTAACACCTGGAAAATTTGTTTTGGTAAATTTAACGAGAAAACTTCTTTGCCCCTTCACTGGTTAGAATCAATTTCACGTTTACTAAAACTCCTGCCGACGCTGTCAAATCTTCATTCAATTGAAAGCTCATAAAGACAATATTGGAGTTGAATTATATGAATAATGACACTATACAAATTATATAAGACCGGTAAATGATAACTGTTCATTAATGTTCATTTTAATTATTATAATATACAGATACACAGAGGCTCCACTTATGGGGTGTTCAAGGTTGAAGTTAGGCTTTTTTGTCGTTGCCAAATGTCTCCTTTTTGTTTTGTTTTGTTTGTTTAATAATGATTATATCTTGCTATTTAATTATGATTAATGAGTTGAAATACTTTTAACACGTGCATACCCATAATACCTCTGTCTTAATAATAACAACAAGAATAATAATAATATTAATAAGTTCTAATCTAGATTTCCCAAAGCTTTCAAATTCAGCTACCTTTATCCACCATAACATCATTGGGATTTCCATCTGGTACTTTGACAAAAGCTTAGAACTAACTCTAATTTTTCACACCTTTATATTTAAAAAGGTTTTTAGAGCTAACCCCTTTCCTTAGAGCTAACTCTATTCTTTAGAGTTAACTCTAACCTTTCCTTCAAGATTAACAAAGTAATTTTCGTCATTAGGAAGCCAGACATTGACCTGACATATGCCAATTGGACAACCAACCATATTGTAGGACTACTACCGTTGCTTTCAAACAGTGGCAACAGACAGGATTTAATAAAGATGTACAAATATTTATCAGCTGGAATGATGTATAGTAACAAAGAGTATTTATCATTTTGCTAATTTTGGAATAACTGGAATTCCCGGGAATTCCGTAGATTAAGCATTAAAAATGTTTACACAAGGCATAAAAACAGCAAAGTATGGGCAAAGCTATAAGTTCTTTTCTACTGCATTTATCTGTTTTGATTGTATTAGGGAATGTTAAGGGGGAGAAAGGATTCCGAAATTGGGTGCGAAACTATTCCTTCGATGGCCACCAGAGGATAATTACTTTGAAGGACTTTGGGAGCCCAATCTAGGAATCCGCCCCCTTCTCGCAGATAATCTCTCTTTTCAACTCTCTGGAATGGGGCAGATGTCTGAAGGAGGAAAAAAAATATAGCTGAGTTTATGTGGGGTGGTGGAGGACGACCATGTGGCGGAAATCTCTGTTACTCGTTGAAGTTACTGCGCCGAGTGTCCTGGATGCCGTCGCTGAAAAGGTGGAGTAGATATTATCGCTGTAATGTGGATCCCCTGTATATAATATATATATATATATATATATATATATATATATATATATATATATATATATATATATATATATATATATATATATATATATATTTACACTTGTCTTGTCTCTCACTGGATAAAAACCTACACTTCCTTGTTCTAAAGGCTTCTTGAATCAACCTTTTTGGGGGTTGAAGATGGTAGCTCTGGCGATCAGCGTCTTGGTCATATAAGCGATGAGCGCTTAATAATACAGGTTCAAATCCAACTTCTTTTATATTTTCATATAACGGGTAAAATAGTTTGTCCTATCTTTCCGTTCTCTACACCTCCCATTTACCTTCTTAAGCTTTTATTGGTTCATGTGATATTCTCCTAAATGTTTTTCCGGGTTGTATTACCAATTTTCATTTCCTTTGGCCTTTAAATACATCTATAAAAAATCGCGTGTCATCTGATTTTCAATTCATATATATATATATATATATATATATATATATATATATATATATATATCAAAGTAGCAGGAGAGAATAATGAAAATGAATCCATTAAACCACATTGAAAGAGAAAACGGAATAATTTTTCCTTACAGTAATATTTTTATTACCTTTTTTCGAAAAAATCCGCGCAGGGAAGCGATTCGAACCAGGCACACTGAGGCAGCGAGTTAGATTCCAAGTATTTTCTAACTCTATTCCAAGTCTATTATCAAGTGAGTTTTCCTTGATAATAATCTTTGAATAAAGTTCGGAGAAGTGAACTTTCGTTGCAATCTTCGATTCTCAGATATTAAGGATGAAAATCTTTAATCCTATATTATAGCCGGAGGTGTTAGAAAGATTAACACGCAACGCTATTTCTCTGTATTTCTTCATTTTTTCATCCTGTATTTAAAAATTGTTCCATGTTTTGCTTACGTATCCCCTCTCAACTTTAGCTGCGCATAAACGAAGTAATTTCATGACTATACACGCGTTCCGCGCACGCATTTTCGCTTCGTCATCGTTTCAGGAAAAGGGTTTCTCACTTGACAAAGGAACTAAGGTGCCGGTTGCCCGCTGTCCCCCGCTAAAGTATTTCCGTCGCTCTATATAACTGGCGAAGCGTAGATGACAGAGGAAGGCCGAGGATAGCTTTTCTGTGTACCGTCGAGAATTATCTCAGAAGGAGAATTGAGAGATTACATCGAATGGCTGATAGCAACGGATTTACTGATCATGACTAGGCTACCAGAAGGAATATAAAAGAAAGTCTATGATGCGAAAAGGCAAAGTAAAACTGAAGCAGGAAATTTTCTACAAAAGTAGATTGCAAGTTTATTAGTTATATATTTTCCAGCGCGCTTTTTTTTATCTACCGTGAAACAAGTCTGGGTTAGGATTTTTTCATAACTCACGAGTAAATATAGCGAATAAATGTTTATAGCAAAAATACTTATAAATGTATTTATTTTTTATGGAAATCTTTTAAAAAATAATGATAATCAAGGTTTTCTTTACCTTCCCAATTTTTTTTAGAATACACGATTGAAATTTGATATTCGACGCTATGACGGTGTATTAATTACTTCTTAATGAAGTCGCTTGGAATTTTAGTAGGACCTCGGGAAAGTAATTACAGGTGATTAAACACGAATAAATACGTATTCGCTTTATAGTTGTAATTATACTAAAGTTTTTTAATTGAATATCATCCATTTCCTTATTTAAGGAAGGATTTTTGTTTTGATACAACCGGAGATGTGTGATTCATCCTAAGCCAAGGAGTGGAGTAAATAAAATGAAACTAAATTATGTGAATGTTTTTATTTCAATACATTTGTTCTATACTTCTAATTGGAACTTTGGGGCTCTTATAAGACTTAAAATTATTTAGTTTGACAAAATACGATGATTAATATTTAACCTTAAATAAACATTTGTATAAAGCTCTGTTAACACGACCCAAGTTCTGTTGACACGTGTTAGATGCCGAGGGCTTGTCCTTCCGGCCCCAACACTTGAAGGGTTCTGTTTTAATCGTGAAAGTTGGGGTTTCTTAAGATGTCGTACCCTCTTAGACGAGTGCCTCAGTTCCGTCTTTACACTGCTCCAACGCTTCAGATTCCAGTTAATTTCACTACAGCTTTCACACCTTTATGAATCCTGTACAACATTCTGGCAGATTGGCTTTCGTTGGATTACTCTTCGTGGGATTACATTATCCATTTTTATTTAAATAGTTATAAAAAAAATTATGGCTAACAAATGCATTCCACTTAGGATTAGCTCTATTTACCTATTTCACTGTTTACAATGGTCTTCCAGACGGTTTTTGGATGTTAGTTCTTATTTGCACCTAACATCATTTGACTTCATTCCCGACGATTAAAATTTATTTTGGAAAATTAAACTTTCAAATTTCTCTTCCTTCGTTCATCCATCGGGGTTTTTTTTCTTTCCATTTGGGGGTCTCGATTTCAAATACATTTTCCATTCGATTCTTTATCACTTTATTGCAAAAAATGTATATTCAATTCATTCGTATCGATTATGTATGTCGATGATCTTTGTCAAGAGATATTATATCCTTGGGCAAATATAGGAGCTCTAGAGGCTATTTTAGGTGACAATAATAAATTTTTAAATAGGGAAAATTATGTATTTTGTTCACAGTTTAAAATAGGTCATTTTATATGGTTGGTTGTGCTTGATACCTCACCATATTGCTTGGAAAACCATCAATTCCACTTTTCACTTCAACAAAATCTTTCTCCCTCGCTGCGTTTTTCAGCAGGAATTAAAATAATTCTTAGTGATATTACAAATTATTTCAAATTGATTTATGCACATATTAGTTATTATTTTTAGTTATTATTTGGCAGATAGGTATTAAAGACTATTAATTACATTTAATGATAGGCTTTAAATGAGCATTTAAATGGAGATTTTGATCCAAATTTTGTAAAAGCCCCAAAGTATTTGAATAAATTCAAATTGCTGAAATATTTGAACTTGGATACCGACAAGCCAACTTAAAATACAACCTACCTCGACCCCATGTTTTTGCAATGCTTTTCAAAAACTCTTTTTAACTATTACTATTTATTTGAATCAATTGTTTTCTATCTTCTATACAGAGCCATTATTTTACCTGCATGTAAACGTATCCGCAGTGAAATAAAGTTTCGTTTCCTTATTAACTATCGATTAACTAACATCATCCCTCGAAGTTTAAGCAATTTCAATTTTGTTCTTAGTTGTTTCTGAGCCATAAAATTTAAGGTTTTATTTTTAACGTGACCTACAAAAAATTTAGAAAGGAATTATATTTTACCTATGCTAATACTTGTAGAAATAAATCAAACCATAGTGGCAAACCAAGGAAAGGATTGGAAATCTAAATAAGCATTCCGGAACGTCATTTCTGAAGTTCCTAAGTGGAATCAAGTTATCCAAAAGGAGAATTTCGCACAACTCCACCTCAACTACAATTTACTATAGAGCAAAGGAAACTAGTAGCAACTATCACGGCATCAGTATTCAGGTAAATAAACACAAAGAGATGGTAAAAAGGAAAAAAATATTCAAAATTATTTACACAAGTTGACGTAAAATAGAATTCAAACATAAACGATGGACGAGCGAATTTGAAAACAGTCGAGATTGCTTAAAAATTCTATCCCTACCTTAATTTAAGAAAAAATATGGTAATAACCAACCATAGTCTTAAGTTACCATAATATATAAAATATATAATAACCAAAGGTAAACTTGTAGATGATTTCCAAATATCGAGGCGGTTATCCCCCACCTGAAGATTAAAGATTAAAATTAGCATTCTTATAAAGGAAATATTTTCTGAGTAGGACAGAATATATGTAATCAAGTATATCTGGTATAAATATACTGGCCGAAAGTCTAAAGGAACATTTTTTATATTATTATTCAATATAATATCCCATTTTGTCTCGCCATTCCTCAGTTTGATTTAAGTTTACAAAGCTTATCAACAAAACTTTTGTCAGTTAAATAACATTGATTTAAGATAAGCAAATACACTTAATCTTCATTGAAAGAAAGACGCTCAGAGTACATAATCGTATTTATTTTTAAAACATTTTTGCCATCTTCCTGTCGGTGACTTGATTCCATCAGCTCAGAGTAATCGTATTTATTTTCAATACATTTTTTGCCATCTTTCTGTCGGTGACTTAATTCCATCAGCTCAGAGTAATCGTATTTATTTTCAATACATTATTTGCCATCTTTCTGTCGGTGACTTGATTCCATCATCTCAGAGTAATCGTATTTATTTTCAATGCAATTTTGCCATCTTCCTGTTGGTTACTTGATGCCATCAGCAAAGAATATCTGTGGTCTAACAGTAATCCAGGCATCTAGAACAGCCTACTTTCTTCCACAAATGCGTACTACCTACCAAGAATAATACTTATCCGTGTTTAGACCTAAACCTGTGCAAAAGGGGGCATTAAACCATGTATAAAAAACACGAACCGATGATTTAGGTGTGCAGAAAAAGTAAAAATTGGACTGTGCTCTTGAATCGTGAGGATTTAAGTGTGCAGAAAAGGTAACAATCGGACTGTGCTCTTGAATCGTGGGGATTTAAGTGTGCAGAAAAGCTAAAAATCGGACTGTGTTCTTGAATCGTGGGGATTTAGTGTGCAGAAAAGGTAAAGATCGGACTGTGCTCTCGAATCGTGGGGATTTAAGTGTGCAGAAAAGGTAAAAATAGGACTGTGTTCTTGAATTTTGGGGATTTAAGTGTGCAGAAAAGGTAAAATTCTGACTGTGCTCTTGAATCGTGGGGATTTAAGTTTGCAGAAAAGGTAAAAATCAGACTGTAATTTTGAATCGTGGGGATGTGAGAATACTGTAAAACCGATAGCAAGCAGTTTTGATACAGCTTTAGTAGATGTATCAGGCCTCACGTTATCATCTCGCCATTAAGTTCTCACCCAAGTTTTATACCAAGACGCTTCCTTCAAGCGATCTAATTACTGAGAGTAGGTATCAGCCTACTAGGATGCAGTACCTCCTAGTATGCCTAGAGGAGATGTTTACGAATAGTCAATGTTCATTATCAACATTGACCTAAGAATCGTTCGCGGCATATTTCTAGAACAACGCAAAAGATATTCCTTCACGGTTTACTTTTTGTTCATCAGTTCAATAAAAGAATATCTGCTTTTATTGAGTGGACCAAACTTTGTTTGCAATCCTAAACTTAATGGCTATAATGAGTCCATTTTAAGTGATAAGTACTTTGAAACTCTACACTAGTATTGAAAGTTAAATTTTTTTATTGAAAACTTTAACTTCCCGTAAAATTATAATTGGTTGAAATTATTAGAAGTGGGAACAATATATAAGGTAAAATATTTGAATTCACGTACTCGAGTGCATTACCCCAAATTAAATTCTTATAATTGATTATATGGGAATAAAATACGTAATGTTTTTATATCGTCATATTCTTCTGTTAGTGATGGGATGAATGTGTGTTTTTAAACGTTTGCGATTGCCTATATTTTTTTATTTACATTGTAATGGTGTGCTCCGAGTTTGGAGGCAAGAAAAATAGAATCTCGGATTTTGGCCACAAAAATTAAATGGCTTATAGTTTCCATTCATCTTACATGTTTTCAGGAGGCTGAACGAATACACAACTCTTTCTTGCATACCACCTACATTTTCTATCAACCCATGAAACCTATATTTAGCATTTAGGAGACATTAAATTAAATATATACTAAGCGATATAGTTAATATTTGAATTTTATAATGACAGATTAAATTTCAAATATAACAATTTCTCAGCTCTCTCAGAGCAAGTTTGTTTCTTTTTTCATCACATCTGACCGCCACTACTAAAGATTTTCTCGGTGACAACACTCATAATTGAGGAATCACATGTTACAGCACATCATGTTGTGTAGTATGTGGTTCAACGATTAATTCTAGAAAATATCAAGCGGTAATATGTTGCAAAATATTTTCAGGGCGGGAAGTAAAGGCGTATATTTGAAAATGTGCGACTATTCGAACCATCATTAATAGATTTTAGTGTTCATAACATAGGTAATTTTTCACCTTATACCCATATATATCGCAGAGCGAGAGGTAGGCGTTTTAACATACCCAACCCTTCAGTATGGCTTGTAAGGTCCTTTGGGACATTTCATTTCCTTGTAAACATCTCTTATAGAAATATAACCAAATCTTCACGCGATCCCCAAATAATTGCAAGGCAATCTTCATTTAAGAATGAAGAAAATAGGACAAAAAATTCACCCAACGATGTCAGATCGAAGGATTATTTCAGCTTCATGATCAGGCATGCTATACGATAGCTGATATAGGATGCTCATCTTATTTATGAGATGCTATTTAGTATATGTGCGTGTGCTAGAAGCTTGAGATTAGATTAAAAGATCAAAGAAGCCAAAGCTTCGATTTTTATTTTAAAAAAACGGTACCAGTAGTTTATATATGTATATAATATAAACTAGTATTATACTTTATAATTGTTATGATTATTTATTTGATTCCAACCCATTCTTTCGAGTGTTTTGCGCATTCATAAATACCAGAACGGAAGAACTACTCCTTTAAATACATTACAATTTCTAGATCGAGGCATGTTACTTTCGGATATCTAACTCCTCTTCACGGCTGCACTCCATCACATTCCTCTTCCTCTATTGGGTGTTATTTAATTTGTTCCAGTGACGCGAGCTTTGCCTGATTTGTATTATTTTATTTCGCTGATATTTTATGAATACCTTAATCTTAATGAGTTCATAATATTGAATTCCATTCCTAGTGGTACATTTCCAAATCATATATATATATATATGTGAAAGATAATGGTAAACCACAATATTTGAATCAAAATTTTATTTATAACTATCGGACTAGTAGAAAATGGCATCTGGCAGAAACTAGTCCGATAGTTATGAATAAAATCTTGATTCAAATATTGTCGTTTACCTTTATCTTTCACGCTAATGTGATATTTTCTATTCTCTCTCTCTGTCTGTCTGTCTATTACTCTCTCTCTCTCTCTCTCTCTCTCTCTCTCTATATATATATATATATATATATATATATATATATATATATATATATATATATATATATATATATATATATATATATATATATGTATATATATGATTAATACATTTTAACACATGTTAATACATTTGTGTTCATTTATTATCGCAAATATGAAACCATTTTTTCTCGTAATAACTTTAGTTTGTTTCTGGAGATAATAGGAGAGGTATAGAAACGCGTCAGTCTGAGCCTTTGATAAATTGTTGTTTTCAATGAATTACGGTGATCGTATTCACGTGTTCAATTTAGACATCACCTACTTTTAACAAACAAGTTATGATATATATATATATATATATATATATATATATATATATATATATATATATATATATATATGGAAAAATATCCAAGACAAATTGGTGCGGTTAAGGTAATGGCATAATTAGACAACGGCTCTGCTTCAGGTCCAGCAGGTGATCCTATCCTCCTTGAACTGGAAGACAACACTTAGGGATGACCCATCCTTCAGCCCAAAAAAGCTGAGTTCAAAGACACGCCTTTATGTCGTCTCGTTTACCGTCACAGAAAACTGTTATTATTAATATATTAACAGCGTTGACTGAGCCAAAACGCTCGAAAGATGGAAAAATATCCAAGACAAATTGGTGCGGTTAAGGTAATGGCATAATTAGACAACGGCTCTGCTTCAGGTCCAGCAGGTGATCCTAACAGTTTTCTGTGACGGTAAACGAGACGACATAAAGGCGTGTCTTTGAACTCAGCTTTTTTGGGCTGAAGGATGGGTCATCCCTAAGTGTTGTCTTCCAGTTCAAGGAGGATAGGATCACCTGCTGGACCTGAAGCAGAGCCGTTGTCTAATTATGCCATTACCTTAACCGCACCATATATATATATATATATATATATAAATATATATATATTTATATATATATATATATATATATATATATATATATATATATATATATATATATATATATATATATATATATATATAATATTGAGTAGGCGCTGTAGTTATTTTAACATGTGTTTCGCTACTTAATATAAATAAAGATATTATATTGTATTTACATATGGTCTATGGAAGAATAGGGCGTTATATGCGTATTAATATGTTGGCCTTCAGCATGTGTATGATTTCGGTTTCAGGCTCTGCCAATTTTTTTCCCAGTAATATTAAAAAATTGACATATATATATATATATATATATATATATATATATATATATATATATATATATATATATATATATATATAAAGGGAGGAAAATGATGACGCTGCATATCCGAAATCCTTTAGGCCTATGCGCAAGAGTTGAAAACCTACAGACGCGAAGTCTTCCGCTACCTTTTGTTCTCCCACATTCGCCTGTTTACACTCCGCTGAATATATATATATATATATATATATATATATATATATATATATATATATATATATATATATATATATATATATATATATATATGTATATATATATATATATATATATATATATATATATATATATATATATATATATATATATATATATATATATATATATATATATATATATATATATATATATATATATATATGGTCACAAGGCTAATTTGGCAAACACAGTCTTCGTCAAAGCCCTCGGAAGGAGCTCTTCTCAACTACACGAGAAGGTAACCCTTAAAATAGCCTTTTAACCGCATAATTAATTGCGTTACTGCAATAATTTTTCCTAAAACAGTTTTACGAATTCCGGGAGAAAACGATAACTTTCGATTGTATCTGGTTTGTGTATACTAGGTAGGAACTGGTTAAAACAAAGCTTCTGCAAGATCTAAATCACGCTTCCTACTGCAACTATTCCTATTCTTTTCTTGAACTCTAAATAATTAATTTTGACTAGTTAAATTACTAATTC
The DNA here is from genome assembly GCA_963969495.1 of Ceratothoa steindachneri. Lineage (NCBI taxonomy): Eukaryota > Metazoa > Arthropoda > Malacostraca > Isopoda > Cymothoidae > Ceratothoa > Ceratothoa steindachneri. Next base: position 35,790,446 of record OZ018339.1, on the reverse strand, counting down.
CCTCACTCTATCTAATTATGTATCCCAATAGACTCGAATTTGACGATTAATCTCACGTCACTCTCAGAATCTTAATAAATTTAATACTGTCCCTGACTTTGCGCGTGTAACTTGACATATCTTACTTTATTTCCTATCCATTCTTTTCATATTTTTCTATTTTCCATTTTTCTCTATGTCTGAATAAAGAAGTTTCTTAAGAATCAGTCTTTATATTTTGCAGGACTCCTAAGGAATCTCACGATTGTGGATACTTTATTTTTATAACTTGGAAGGTAAAAGTATAGATTCCATTCATTCGAGGGTGGGAAGAGAAAACCGACTCTGGCGACCAATATTATACATATTGGTTGATGCCCAAGACGTACTTTTGAAGACAAAAATACAAATTGAACCTACTAAACATCTGCATTGACTCCCAATTGATGCATTACTACTGTTTTCATATATATATATATATATATATATATATATATATATATATATATATATATATATATATATATATATATGATAGTCAAACCACTGTATAGGAGCCAAAAGTTTAATTTTCGAGACTATTTTCAGTATGTAGTTTATCATACCCTCTCCAGTCATATAAACTACATACTGAAACTAGTCTCGTAAATTAAACTTTTGGCTCCTATACAGTGATTTTACTATCATATACCATAACTCGCCATTGAGTTATTTTACTTTTATATAATATATATATATATATATATATATATATATATATATATATATATATATATATATATATATATATATATATATATATATATGGGGGAGAGATACCATTTTGCCACCGAAAGTCTCGTTCTCTAAGGAGCGGTAAGTTTTCGTCGTGGATAGAATAGATTCTGATCCCATTGAAAATGTTCCGAGGTCAGGTCTGAAGTATCGTCCATTGAATCTTTACTTCACACAGTAAGGTCATCATTGTGCTTTGAGAGTTCCAGCCAACAGCTTTTTCTCTACAGAATAATTTTTACTTCAAACCGAAATAAACACATCAACATAATAATCTTAACTATTAATAACCCAATAAATGACTCGCTAATGCAGAAAATTCATCTTAGTGCAAACTCTGGAGGTGGCGTTTAGGTTCCCGACAGCTTCTCGGAGTTCTTAGGAAAATGGCGCATTACTCTCATTTCACTGTACGATTGAAGACTTATTGCTGCGTTACTTTGTATTTCCTTTTCATCTAATGCAAGAGGCGAGCAGTTTCTCACATCCTTTATATACGCACACGGGCAGTTTCTCTTCTCTCATCCTTTATATATGCACACAGAGGCGTGCAATTCCTTTCGGTAAATTGTGGTCGGCAGTCGATAGCGCGATCCCTTCACCGCGCACGCCGGTCGCCTCTTCGTCAAATCCGAAATTATTCAGTTGTCGTCCGCGGCGCTGTTCCGCCGCGTTAACATTTAATTGATATTTCCATTTGCTAAACACAAACCAATGTTGCTCCCATCTCCTCTTCGCAAAACAATGAGTTCAAACCACTTCACCTCATTGAAAGCTTCACACACAAGCACACACACACACACAATATATATATATATATATATATATATATATATATATATATATATATATATATATATATATATATAATATGCCCTTTCGAAACCCACTGTTGAAGACGATGGCTCTTGTTTATATTTAATCTTTCCCTGCTCACACACATTTTTCTTTTTATTCTTCTCATTTTTGTTTTTTTTATTCCTTTGTCGTCATTCTTTACTGTTCCAGGGCAGAAGCGCCGATGACCCAATGGCTGAAAAATTAAATCTTAACAAAATATCTTCTTTGATTTGTAAATCCTGTGTGGCAGAACTTCGACAGTTATTACAATCGCGCCATTTCACCTCGTCACTCAGAGTTTAGATTCCAAACCTATGGTTGATGTGGATTTCAGTGGTTCTAGTAAATCCAGGATATCTGCCCAACTATCCAAATAGTTGTTAGTGGTAGGAATATTCTGTTATGTCCACCGAACACTGAGGTGGTAAAGGTATAAGTACGAAAAGTGGTGAATCTCTGGTTAACCACAAGCGCCCCTTTTCTGACTAATTGAAGTAACTAACCTCTTTTCTTAAGCAACCGCAAAGACACCATCTAATTTACAGTGTAGTTTTAGTGAGTGTCCTCATCCAAATGATTTATTTTCGTACATTTGATTCCACCTTCCTATGTACGAACTCTTCTGGACTTTTATCTGTAGAGGTTCTTAATGGTAGCACTAAATCTCGTTATCTTCAATTTTAAGTATTAGCCAATTCTTGTTCTCATGTCTGCCTACCCCCTTCCTTATATGTTAAGGATTTTGCGTTCTAGGGTGTACCCAAGAATTCTATTTCCGTAAAAATTAATCACCAGAGGGCGTCCCATATTCATCACTACGAACAAAAGCGAGTTTCCTCTTACACTCTTCGTGGGCTGAGAAAAATAATACTCATGACCGCCGAAGGTTCTTCTTGTTTGATGTTGACCACCGCTCTAGCGCTGAGTTATTCACCATCCCCCTGAAAGGATGGATCTCAAATAACTCCTAATAGTTGCGTTAGCGTCACCTCTAGAAGGGGGTGGGGGGATTAGTGTTTAGAAATTCCCCATTAAGGGAGGAGACAAGGGAAGGGGACTCATAGAAAATACCCTTCCAGAACGGTAGAGTGTCTCGGATTCATTCCCCAACGGGTTTCCTTTCCCCGATTTGCCTTTACCCACCTATTCATAGGTCGGTCACCCTTGAGAACCATGGGAATCGCTACCCTACCGTCCAGATTCAGCGTCCTCTTAGTTGGGCCACGACGAGGAATGAATTTTCATAAAGGGGATTTCTTGGGTACCCCTTCGAGGAAGTGGACAAAAAAATCCCCGGAAAGATAATATTTAGGGAACAAAGTCCCAAAGAGTCGAAACCATATGATCAGGAGTTCACATCGTCCCTAGGAATATAATATTAAACTTTCTTGGATTTGCGATGGTTCTGTATTGGTTAAGAAGTTGATAATATACAACTAAACATTGTACAAAGAAGTGACGGGGTTAAGTTTGAACGTGTACTTAATTTTATTTCTTTATTCGTATCTACCTCCTTAACGAGGCTATTTCTTTTGTACATTCTTCCCTACTTTTTTGCTCTACACATATATATTTTGTTCTATATATATTCTTAAGTACATTATGGCTCCGACAGGAAGGATTAGATCTCTGAAGTTTAATATTTTTCAACCTTTCAACCTCTGTTATCATTTGCTTCCCCCCCTAAAAAAATTACCCTTGCTGGTCCTCCTTATTTATGACTGACTTAAACTTCCCTTTACTGAAATTCAATATTTTCGCTACTTCTTGATTATTAATTAAGTAACTAATATTTGCCTTTCTATTTCCCGGCCTCGCAATAACTCATTTTATAAATGAATATTTTGGGAAAATTTCTGGGCAGAAAACTCCCTTGATAGCGACCAAAAAAGAAACTTCGGTGTTCCCCAAGTATTTTTCTGAGACTTCACCACATCTCAGAAACTATTTTGGCTCATTTCTTTCCTCCACTTGTGTGTAATAAATTTAGGGGGCTCGTACCCTGATGTATAAGAGCTTCAACGAATGCAAATAAGACTGTAGAAAAGAAATTCTCAAGGAAGAAACATTCCAACTATTTATACTCAACATTGGAATTAGTCTGAGAAGTGGATTTGTATGATAAGACTTTCGGCTACCATTTTGCAATTATGACTTTGGCAATTTGATAGTAAAAACCATAAATACAAAGGGTGGCAAAGGAATTTCATGTTCATAGAGCAATATGAATTGCGTCAAAATATGCATAACCATCTCAAAATGGGAACAACAAACTAATGTTATACCCATGACAGCCATTAATTTCCCGGACAATCCATAGAGTTGGCAGAGGGGGCGCTGATGACAGCGACAAACGGCTTTTAACGTACTGTATCCTCAGGACTTTGTACTCCCGAATGAGCTTAGTACTCATTTTATGTAAATCTTTAGGAAGGTTTGTGCTCTTTTTTTCAACCCTTCACTTCCTAAAGGAGGAAAAGCGCCAGATTTCCTTTTCTTCATTCTTTTCACTTTTAAGTTACGCCACGTGATGTTTTTGCCCTTTTAGAAACCACAGCTGGGGGTCCATAGGTAAACTTTCTGGTAGCATTGGATCTGAGTTCGACTCTTGCCTCGTTATTTTGAAGATTCTTTGCTTTAAAATGTAAAGAGAATAATAATTTCGCCTTTACCCTAACATGATCCTTCTTCTAATCCACATTTAACTAACTACCCCTACTAGGGTGTGTTATTTCGATAACTTAAACGCAATTCTTTTCGGTTTGTCTCTCAAATCCACTACTACACCTTTCGTACACCTTAAACCAATTCCCTAAATTAAAAATATGGTTTAAGATTTATTATTGCAATTATTTACAGCCTAATCGTTTTGACTATTCCTTCTGTCCTTACTTGTTTATTCCTAATCCTGCCAAGTATCCCTTATTCCATGACTACCAACACATTTAGTGGCTGGTGCAATGTTTATTTTGTGCTGCGCTAAATGAATAAATCATCGGAGCTAAAAGGAGTTCCATAAATTCCTCTGACCCTTCGAAATGGACAGCAAGTATGGGAATTATTCTCGAGCTGATCATCGATGCTAGGCTCCACCCTCCCGCCTACTTTGTTTATACCGAGGTTGCACGAAAGTGGCTTCCTTGATACCATTCCGTTAAATTGATTGTAAAGTCAAAAGGAACCTCTTTTGCGAAAGAACCCGTGTCGTGTCACAGATAGGATCAAAGGAATACGGGATTTTCTTCATTAGAGCATAGGAACTGATCGCGTCTCTCTCTCGAACCCTCTCTACCTCTCTCTAACCAAGTTTCTCTTTCAAGCAGTCGATATCACGCTAAAGTTGAATTAAAATTAAGTTCAGCTTTTAATAAATGAGTATTATTTATATATATTTTTCGTTAATGAAAAATCCTCTGCAGAGGGAAATTTTGTGGTAGCATCGAATTTCTCCGATGAAATTCGCACAGAGACCCTTAAAACAAAAGAGACCCCCGGTGAGTTGCGAGGCAGCTGCGCCAGCCGGCTCAATCTGCTTTTGTGGTCCCCTTCGCAGACTCGGCCTCTCGAAATGTAGGGCGCCCGGCACCAATCCATCCAATACACGGGTTGGATTGTTCGCATTGTCATCGGAAAAAAACCCTAGCCACTCTCTCTTTCCCTTTCATATATATATATATATATATATATATATATATATATATATATATATATATATTAGTGTGGCTGGGTAGCATTCTTTCTTGAATGCAAATTTTGTTGAAACCATGGTGTATTTCGCCTTAGTTAATTTCCTTTGGCGACTTTCTATTCTTCTAACTGTCTTTTTTATTCCATTTTGTCGATGGTAGATCACTTGTCCTGTATTCATCTCTCTTTTAAATTAATGGGTTTGGTAAAAACCAAACTAAATTGCTGAGCTTTCGATTTTATTCGATCAGCAATTTAGTTCGATTTTTACCAAACCCATTAATTTAAAAGAGAGATGAATACAGGACAAGTGATCTACCATCGACAAAATGGAATAAAAAAGACAGTTAGAAGAATAGAAAGTCGCCAAAGGAAATTAACTAAGGTGAAATACACCATGGTCTTCAACAAAATTTCTCTAGAATCCTTTTGATGGCAGTGTTAATACAGTTTATTGAAACCAAATCACATACGCAGACTGAGCGAAATTAAAGGATTAAGTATAAACGAGATCCATCATCCCATCCGCTAATTCGTTCACGGGGCAAGTGCAGACGACCAAAAACATCTGATAAAAACATCAATCCTGTATGAGGAGTTTTTTTCGTTCGCTTACAAAGTCCATCTGTACTGCTGCCAGACAGTTACAGCTATCATGTTTAAGATTGCATAAAGTTCTATATAAGAATTTGAGATTGTATGTATATTTACAATGTGAAAATCTTACAGCCACATGAACCAAATCATAAACCATTAAGACAATAGATTGCAGTTAACATTCCAAAATCAATTTCTGAGGATACAAACTTCCTCAATTGAATTTGTTTGGGTGATGATGAGGGGAACTGTTCTCACATCATGTGAAGATCAGGGGGATCAGAACGACCCTATGTGGTACAAGAACTTAACTGACGTAGCACAGAGGTAAATGCGTGGTGTGGGATTAAGTGCAATCGTAATCGAATAATTGGCCTATTTTCTTTATATATAGGAATCAATTTCTTCGGATGTTTGCCTTGAACTCTTGAAATATAGCCGCCACAGATGGACGACTTTCAACCAACCATCTTTTTCACAAAGATAGTGTACCAGCTGATTATGGATGGCATGTTAGGGAGTTTCTAAATCAAACATTTCCAGAACGCTAAATTGGATGGAATGGCCCAATTCCCTGGCGAACTCATTCTCCAGATAATCACTCAAATGGACACCGTTCCATGGATTTACGTTAAAGACATCGTTGTCAAACAAAAATATTGGACATTAACGACTTGATGCGAAGGATTACTGGCGCCAGTGTCGCTGCAGATGTCAATATGCTACAGCGAACTTGGCAAGAAATTGATTGCCATCTTGATGTGCATCGTGCAACGAATGGTGACCAATGTAGAAACATAATAAATGTGGAAAAAAATACTTCGATATCTGATTGTATAAGGAATCCCACAGATTTATCTAATCAAGTACCTTTGTAATAATTGATTTAACTTGAAAGGAGACTTTATGGATACACTGTATATGGGCTAATATATATATATATATATATATATATATATATATATATATATATATATATATATATATATATATATTACTTTTCAATAGTATTAAGGTCACTTATTTATTCATTTAAACAGCTGCAACTTAAAGTGAATAAAACAGCTCTCACTGTCGACTTCAACGAATCATATATATAAAGTTTCCAATAGGATATTTAGTAAAAATTGGCTTCTTAAATGCTAAAGAGATGAAGAGTTCTGATTGAAAAAACAAAGAACATTCAATGTTTTAGGGGAAGGTAATTTAGCAAAAATGAAGATTTTGTTGTTTAAATGATCTTGACAAAGAAATTCTTAAATTTTAAATTGTATGGTATATTTCTATTACTATCCTATACAAAAAAGTGAAAAAACAACCTTGTCCTAATACTTTTGCCAACATATATATATATATATATAATTTTATTTCTTTCTTCCATTATTTATATATCTATTTATAATTCAAAGTGTGTTTGTCTGACTCGTACGCAAGAGACGCATAAAAGGAGGGGTCACGGGGAGATTTAGAAATAAATGCAGTCATATGAATTTTTCATTTTCGTTTACTAAAAGGCTGAAAACAGGAGGAAGGGGCATGTAAAAGTTTATTTATCCTATGCATCTTTTCGCCGGCGGAATTAATTGGGCATATTTTATTTCAATAGGCCGATGGGAAAAAAAATGTTAAAAAAAAATTATCGAATTTTTCATTTTCGTCGGCTTCAAGGGTGAAAACAGAGTTGCTGGTAGATAAAAAAAAAAATGCATTCATCTTTGCATTTTTATTTTTTAGTCTGAGTTAATGGTGCGTTTCGTTTTATTGGGACAAGGATAAATATAGGAGATATCACATTTAAAAAAAATTATCGATTTTTTTTTCGTCCCCTATGGTCGCAAAAACGAGATCGATGGGAGTTAGTGGCGCCTGCTGCGTTTGGTTAGCTTAAAATAGCTAATAATAAAAAAAATATTATTCACACACAAAAACAATCATAAATATGATTCATACAAAACTAGAAATTTAAAACAATCTAACTCAATCGTTTAATAAAACCAACAAACAAAAACAAAATTACTTATCGTCTATCCTACATCAAACAGCTCAAAACCATCATATAAAACCATCAAACCAAACTCAGCAAACATATCATAACTGTAAAAAAACTCCACGATTATCAAATAAAATCAGCATGCCTAAATAACCTAACCTCCGTCACACGTCAAATAGCTCACACTCATCAAATAAAACCAACATAACTAACCTAACTTAACCTAGGAAAGAGAATTTCCTCAGGACCAATTAATATACCTTCGAGAGAGTTCCAATTTAACGCCAAACCATGCCGGGCATTATGTGGAAGGCTTACTTACTCCAGAAAGAATTCCTACCCTTACCTAATACCAACATTTTTGCTAATAGTTCCTGCACTATTTATTGTAGGCTAATAAAAATTAGAGGCATTGAGAGGAGTCCTACAATAGACATGCATGTAAAATTTCAGCATCATCATTTCACTAACTATAATTTAAGAAGCGGATTTTTTTAAGTATTTGAATAATAATTTCATCTTAGTTTGGTTATGACTTATGTTTTTTTATCAAAGTTATTTCTAATAATTCTTTTATAATATCAAAAAATAAAATGGTGAAGTTCAGAAATAAATATAAGTATAGAAATTCTGTGATTTTTTTAAAACCCAAAGAATTGCAAATGGTGAAGTTCAGAAAATTTATTTTTTATATATCTTCTTCTATTACTATATTTTAGCAATGTGATATTTTGAATTATTAAATTTTAATCTTAGTAGCGAAACCATTGCCTGGTAGATAAATAAAGGAGAAAGGACATTTTATTTACAGAAATTCGCAACCAAAAAGTAGTCTTTCGATCAAATTTTCTCAGCCGTGTTTAATTTATACGGTTTAAACAATGAGACAGTTTCGAAGTCACACGAGTAATCTCTGCGACCTTTTATTTATAATTTGACCAGGCAATGGCTTCGCCACTCTTCCTTACGGGGGGAGCTTGCGCTTCGCTACTAAAATTAAAATTTAAAATCTAAAAAAAGCAGCCATGGTTAAATTTTTATGAATTTTCTGAACTTCGCCAATTATAATAATTTTAAGAAGGAACTCTAAACTAAATTTCCCCCCTTTAAAAATATCACATTGCTAAAATATAGTTATACAAGATATATAAAAATAAATTTTCTGAACTTTACCACTTGTAATTCTTTACGTTTTAAAACTTTAAAAATTTTGATACTTATATTTATTTCTGAACTTTGATAAAAAAACATAAGTCATAACCAAACTAAGATGAAATTATTATTCAAATAATCAAAAAAATCCCCTTCTTAAATTATAGAGTTAGTGATGATTATTATTATCATTTGATATTCTCTTAGTTTTAGGTATTTGTAGTTATAGTTAATATTCATATATTTATCTACTTCCTGATTCGAGATAGATTCTTCGTTTGTTAATTTATGGAAGGCATTGAAATTGCGCTCAAGTTTAGGCGCAATTTTCCCATAGTCAAAAATAAAATCTTATTTTCCTTCTTATTTATTGGTAACATGGAATCATTATAGCCGTATTATCATAATCTCCGATATGGCAAAAGTTATTTGAAGCTTAAATAGGTGTAACTCACCTTTGTTCACGTCAATTAAATACATTGCTTGTGAGTTTTCCTTCCCCATTTACTTGCTAACTTTTCCTTTAAAAAAATAAATAAAATTATCTTTTTTTAAATTTAGTTTATAAAAAATAAAGATGAACTGTGAGGATAATTAATACAGGAATGTCATCCGAAACGAGACCTTTCGATGCAAGAATCCGTACTTTTTGCTCCATTTTATACTATTATATAAATGTTTTTAATAAATAGATAAATATGAAGCTAATGGAAATATCCCGTGTTATTCATTAAACGGTGGATCTATTTCCATTTAAGACTCATCCCATAGAGATCAAAGCAATATTCTTATATCGCTTAAGAATATCATTCTCGATATTTAAAACCGTAGGTAGCGATTTACTGTTAATCCAAATTTTCAATCGCCTCCTGACACTCACATACCCTATTTTCCTCGTCGTTACGGAGTCCCTCGTCAGAAATATCGGTTTAATTTGACCTATTAATACTAATCTTAACAAGTCGGTATACATATATATCATCCAATCTATTTAGAAGCTAACTTAACTTACGTCAGAAATATCGGTTTAATTTTACTTATTAATACTAATCTTAACAAGTCGGTATACATATATATCATCCAATCTATTTAGAAGCTAACAGACATTTATTACGTCTGAGATTACTTTTTAATTACATAATTTCCTTGAAAAAATTTCCTCACCCTATTTGAGAACGCAGGAAGAAATTTTCCGCAACATTGATCGCGCTATAGAATGCTGGTTTGGGTCTCTCTGGGGTGATGTCGGTCAGATGGCTTCGAAATTCGTTTCTATTCACGGGGCGGCCTTTTCCGGTGATTAGTGCGATTGGCCCCTTGGGTATTTTGTCCCCCCTCCCCCCGGAGGAACATCCTTGTGCTTTATCGTTTCAACGCTAGTCTAGGATTCCCGAGGGGATGAGACCATTTTGATTCATCCTCTGGAATCGTGGTGAGATTTTCAAGATTCTCTCATTATTTTGGAAAGGAAGGGAATTCTAAGGATAAACTTAGAGATAAATTCTATTTTTTAGTCGCGTGCGACTCTATAAGTTAATATATCGGTCTGTAGGTAGGTCGATCGGATGGTAACGATTTTACTTTTTAATGAGTTTTTGAAAGTTCTGAAGGTCGTAAGTTTATATGGTCATAAGTCAGAATAATTAAGAGCACGCGACCTCAGTCTGTTGACCTCGTTTTCTTTTCATGGGTTCATACTCCGGGTATTTGTTTAATTAGGGTAGATTTCCTCATGTCAGACCTCAGGGGTGATTTAGACTGAATGACGTCCTGGAGGTCAGACACTTTTCCCGTTAGTGTTTGGTTAGATTTCTGGTGGATTTGGTTTCTTGGACCAATTTTTGAACTTAAGTGAAATGGTTTTCACAAATCGTATGGGTGTAGTGGACGTATCTTTCAGTCTCCAGTCCCGCTTCATATCATAAAAGAGGGGTGGGTATTTTGATATTCTCCCACGTTCTGCTCAACTCCAATTCTTTCAACGTGGGTGAGAGAATGGTGTTGGAACGTTGCTGAAGCTGGTGGGCAAAATCAGTAATTTGACTGCTGGTATAACCAAAACTTTTAATAGGTTCCACTGAGAATATTTGTAATTATATAACTCAAGAAGCGGGTTTTTTTTATTTATTTCCTAAATCACTTTTGTGGTTAGTGGATTATATTCTACTTTATTAATTTCTCGTTGGGTTCGGAATCAATTTTTGCTACCATTGGGATATTATACCAACTCAATTCTACATCTAAACAGTAAAATATCCTCTCATTAGAGCATTTTCTACCAAGATTTAAACTACTCCAATCCGGTTATTAGCAATGAGTACCCACCTTCATACTGCCTGGGAGTCACTTGGAGGACGGTCCCTATCCAAGTGACTGTATCAAATAGACCAATATAACAGCCCTAAAGAACTGTATCAATTGGGTACTTTAACCTCCACTTTTGCGATGGCAGTACAAGGGAACGTTTTCATCCAACCGTGTGGGCACGCAATCGTTTTCACCAGCCCGTTCTTTTTAGGGCTGTTAGATTGGTAGGTTCTAGTGCAGCATGACTCCTACCAATAGGCTTGGTTCCTACCATAATCCTATAATTAAAAAGAACACTTATTTTATTTATTTTTAAAAGTAATAAAAAATAAATTAAAATTTTTAAAAGTAACTAAATTTTGAATGGTGAAAAATTACTGTTTAGCAAGACTATAAAACAGTAGAGTTCGATTAAAATAAAATTATTATTATTATTATTATTACTAACCGTATGCCATCACTGTGTACTATACTCCATTCCGTTGGAAGTTTGGTTGTTGAGTCGAACTTGATTTTATTCCTTCTTTTGAGAATTATACAAATATTCAAAATCTATTCTAAAAAGATTTATCAATCCGAGTCTTTTTTTTTACTTCTGCAACGTCATCGGTAAAGGCAAGACACCCTCCCCCCCTCAATATTTATAATATTTATGATTTATGATAAAAAAAAAAATATTCACCTTGGCCGGAAATTTGGGTGCCAAAGAAAACAAAGATTTGTATTTGAGTGATTTATTGTGCTTTAACGCCTCGCAAGAGGATGTAGCACTGGTAATCATGCTGTAGCTGACATCTGGAAGATTGTTTACTCTCGTTCCTATCATTCGCAGGTGCATATGCGGCTCTACCTATTTTTACATATTTAAACTTCTATCTTTGCCATTTTTTTGCCACATCTCTTTTTTTTTGTGCCTAAATTAATTTTTAAAAAATCTGGAAGAAATAATTAAACTTTTATGTTTGTTTTACCATATATTTTCTAAAAGGTTTATAATAGTTATTAAATGTTATAAACTTATTATGATATAAAACCAATCAAAATTTAGTTTTTAATATGAAAAAAATAAATGCTAAAATGTCGGGGGGGGGGGGAGATATCAATTTGCTTCTTTGTATTAAAATCATCAAGAATCTCCAACTGTTGACGTAAGATTAAAATCGAAATAATTGGAGGTGAAAAACGATCTTAAACCCTGAATTAGGGCTAGCGTAAACCCATTTTAAATTCAAACCACCATTTGAGTCATGTGTTTGTGCAATTTACAGTATTTCCACACAAACACCCTATAGTGCCTTCGGTGGAATTCCAAATGCAGATCCTCTTATGCGAATAATTTCACTTAATCCTAACTATTAATCACTTTAATTGGCTACCCCCACAAGGGGGGACATTTGTACTTTTGAATATTTGCACTTCGTACAAATTTGTTTCTGGAAGCTTCAAATGAGCCTTACAATCTACATCATCATTTTTTTTATTACTCATATTCTTTTTTTTACTTGTCTGTCCCCCCCACCCATCCTTTTATACACCTAAGATATACCCAACTAAGGGGCAAAGGGGACGTTAAACCCTTTTAAGTAATTATATTGCCACTCGAAAGTGCCTCCTATCATCTAAAATCATAATTCTGAAAAGTAAATTTCGACTAGTTCATTTGCCTTTTAGATTCCCCACTTTTGTTATTCTGCCTTTTATACTCTTAGATGTTGAAAAGTTTGCCTTTTACATTCCTCATTTTTTTATTTGTCTTCTTTGACCTGATCAATGTTGGTCATTTTTGCCTTTTAGATTCGTCAATTTTATTCATTTGCCGTTTAGATTCATCACTGTTAACCTTGTTTGTCTCTTAGATTTTTCAATTTTATCCATTTACCTTGTTAGACTCCTCAATATTGGCCAGTTTTCCCTTTTAGTCTTCAATTTTGGCCATTTGCCTTCTACATTCCTCGTTTTTGTCCGTTTGAATTCACCATTTCTGTCCAGTTCCCCTTTATCTCCCTCAGTTTTATTCATTTGCTTTTTAAATTACTGAGACTTGTCAATTTGCCTTTTAAATTCCATATTTTTAAATTTACCTTTGTATTTTTTCAATTTTGTCCATTTGCCTTTATATTCTTCAATTTTGTCCATTTGCCATTTAAGTTCCACAATTTTGTCTGCATAAGGTGGCCATAATCGGTTAATATGAGTGAAACGAGCCATTATGATGGAAGTTCAAATAATGATTATAATTGGTCATTGTTCGAGTGTAGCGTCAATGGTATGTATAAAAAGCCTTGTTTTGTGTGTTTGTTTAAGTGTTTGTAAGCGTTTAGGCCTCCTATAATCAGAGGAACGATTTGTCAAACCTGTCGTGCGTATTTAAATTACAATTTCAACGAACAGTATGAAACTTGGCGCTCTCACTGGTCTAGTGGATAATGCGTTGGATTTCGATGGCAATGTATCGGGTTCGAATCCCAGCGAGAGCGGGAACATATTCTCACGTGTGAGGGCAAATAGTTTAACTTGCACTTATCATCATGCGAAGAGTTAACAGCAACATCGCTGTCTTTTTTCCCCTCCTACATTCACACACACAACAGATCACTCTTTCACACCGGAACTTGGTAAAGGGAATCCTATATCCACATCGCCATGACGCGTAATAGGGGAAGCCCTACCTGGGCGATCAAGGATTTTTGCCTGATCGCTATCAAAACACCCTCCCTCCCAACGATTTGGACGTGCCGTTTTGTAGTATTCCTATTTTTATATAAATTTCATTATCCAGTCGGTGGACCAAGTCTATGAGAGATTTTAAGAGTGGTGGGAGTATGTGGTTGCATTGCAGATTTTTTGGTAAGATTGGCGACCATTAGAGAGAAATAAAAGCTCTATATTCCCTTTGCCCCCAAAGTAAAAGCGACACACTTCTGAATTTGATGGTCTATGGTTGAATTTGTGGTGCTCCGAAAGCGTAATCTGGAAACTAAATGATTCCTCTTCAAGGAGTCGAGATTTATAAGGCTTCAATGGTGATTCATTATGGTTGGTCACTAATAACTTATACTCATAAATTTACGAAAATATAGACTTATAATTGGGATTTATTGCCTCTATCCCACAATTAAAATATTGACTTGGTTGTGTTTGTTGAATGTTCATCGTTCTAGTGTTTTGTTTTCGTTATTGCCCCGTCCTCGTACTTTTTGTTAATTGGTTCTATTCCTATTCTTCCCCATCGTGCACTGGCTAATTGGTTATCCTACAATGGTATATGACAGGCGTTCAATCTAGTTTCCTTCCCAGTTTAAAACCTTGTTAAAATTCCCTAAATGTGGTATAAAAATCCATTTAAGTAACTACCCCTTGTATTAGAGGTTATAAAATTCTTGTTTACGAAGCCGCTAAAGAGAGACTGCTAAATGCATTCAAGGTTCATTTAAAAAATAATAAGAATTAATTTCTAATTCGTTTAATTTTTGCCTCTGCTTGACACTTCACTCAAGCAATAACCAATAATCATTAGTTTAACTCCCATAATACCTGCTCGCTTCACTGATAACCAATAATTGATCGCATGAAAGAGAGACGAATTTGAAGTAGTTCCGGGAATTGGATCAGAATAAAGAAAAGATGATCGAAGTTTGCGATTTTTCATCGATTCTCTTTCGTGGCTTATTAGGAACATGTTTTAGGGGCTCGAAATCTCATTTAAGGAAAATTGACGTGTTTATTGAGAAAAACTACTAGGATATTTATCTTCCTCACTGCTGGTGGTGATTACCTCGATGCTTTTAGCTTGATAGTTTTGAATAAATAAAAGAGTTTAGTTTAGGAATAGCGAGAAATAATGTTGAGACTTCCTTCCTTCCTTGAGGCTGCGTGGGCTTTGAGAGGAGAGGTCTATATAACACCAATTATTATCATCCCTCGCCCATCTCTCTCCCATCCAATATAAACAGCAATGTATTGGTATTTAGCAGAAAGTCTTATAAAGCTAATTTATGTCTCAAAACGCTATAAACGAATCTTAAATATTAATACAAACATGGAGAGAAATATTCCCCAGCCACTCGAACACTATAGAACAATATGGCTCTTAAAAATTGCTTAATAACACCCTGCGAAATAAAAGTTGACTGAGGGAATAAAAGACACGCTATGCCCCTCAATTAAAAACTAAATTATGCACAGGATCGATGCTGATACTTGAGAGCTCCACTCCATATCACCCTCCCCTCTTGCCCCAAATGCTGTTGAACGAATTCACAAACCACTACAAATAGTTGAAAGAACTACACCCATCGAAATATTACTTCGGATTTTTATATGTTTCCGAATGTTCCCTAGTCTTTCTCAGCTGTCTGATTCTCATAGAATTCTGTGGAAGCGAGAAGCCAAGTTAGGGCCATTCGATCAGTCTATGGCTTGATGACTCTCTGTGGAAGGAAAATACCAGGCTTAGATGGTTTCTAAATTCCAGGAAGTGTCTAATAATTACTTGCGTACTATTGATTAAAATTATTAAAATCTACACTCCTTATTGTTGGCGAGAAGTGTAGAAGAGGATTAAGGGCATCGTGTATCTCGGTCAATTTGCAGACCATTAAAATTTAGGGATAGGTCATTAAACATGTCCAGAAGGTCCCTAGACATGCCACATTGCCTGAAAAGTGTGGTTCCTGATCAACAACAACATACTAAACGTAAAAAGGACCTCAGTGATTAAAAAATAATAGGGTATATGCTGTTTATTTTTAAAGGATTATAAAATATGTCGAAGCATAGTGGGTAGAAAAATCGAGATAAACTAATAAGATTTACTGTGTTTTCATTTCGACGGAAATTTGTAAGAGTTTGATGATTATGGGAGATGTTTTATCGGTCCTAGGAGAAGATGTTTATATTTTAGTTAGAAAGGTAATAGAAGAAAATTCAAAGAGGGTAGTTAGTGCATTCAGCCGAGGGAAGAATGGCGGGCAGGAGAGCTTGAGACAAGTTGATCGAAAGAAGGTAAATTGAACGATTAAAAGCCATGAGTTTATTATATTATAAACCTTCCACCTTAATTGTCATTTCCAGGGTGATGAGATTTGAGACTCCAATCCTAAAGGAGATTTTTTTATTAGTCATTAATCCTTTTCTCCATCTATGTCAGTCGTTTTATTTTATCTCGAATTCCTAATTTTCGTTATATTGTAAGGGATGTATTGCCAAACTACTCTCGTTTCCCTCTCCCGAATCAAGGTCATTGTCCTCTTCGTCTCATTTTTTCCTCCAACAATTTTAGGAAAATATCTGCCAATGACTCAAGCTCATCATTGAGAAACCCAAGTCATCTTAGAGATTCATCAGATTAAAATCTATTCTTTGTTAGCCTGAGGTCAATTAAAGTTCATTAGGATGAACTCATCGTACCCACTCCTTAATATACTAAGGATAACTTAGCGAATGCTAAAGATGGCACATGTGCGTGTAAAGAAATTGATAAAAATATGTGAAATTTAAAATGTGTCGAAAAAATATAGCGCAGATCCAAAATCCGAAGATGGACTTGGCTAATAGGCCTTCTTCCCACAATTTGATGCAGGCGGGGCTCTTCCGAGCGCAACGTCAATCTTTACGACCGAGCTGTTTATAATACACTGCTCGTCGGTACGAGAGATTATGCACTGGGGCCTGTGTGACCGAAGTGTCATTTAGAGCAACTCACAGAGCGCACTGTGTGCCATTGAGGCATTTGAATAGCCTCACCCCTAGTTCTCATTATTCGCGGCTCGATGGCTGCTGGGAGCCAGGAAGATGTGGAAATCTTCTTATGCTTGGTTTCTGGACATATAGGAATTACGAAAAAGGAGGGCGCCAAACAGTCGGCAAGAACTGGACGACCGGAACAGAGTTTCAATTTTCTCCACTCTAAATACATGACACGAATCAGGTTATGCGAGGCAAAGAAGATGGGGGACGGCCGACGCTAATCTAAATTCGCGTGTCGTTGCGCCGCAACTTTTACTGTGAACCTATCCCCAAATGCTTCGGTGGCTTCAGGTCGTTTTCTGTCGCCTCCAAATTGGATACACTCGCGGAACGCATCGCAATTTGATGGAATGCTTGCTTGAACTGCTCTGACGACTGTTTAGTATCAGGCCCGATACCTGCCTTGCTAGCGTGACGAGCGGGAACGCTACCGTTGTCCCTTGTACTCGGAACGAGTTCGTGCACGTCCGAACGTGGAATCATGGAGTTTCTAGTCTCTTCCATAGTATTTAGTTGTCTTGGTAATGGGGACATGTTCGAGCCTCTGAAGGAAGGAACCTCCCTCCGACACCTGATCGTGCATTTTTGCTGTTTAGTCTTGTTAGATTTTTAGTTCTGGTTTAGGTTTGTTGTTTTCTTTTTAGCCTATTCTTATAGCCTAAAAATAGTATAAAAAGCGAATAATTTAAAATTTCGGTGGCTCTAACCTAGCCAGTCACCAAAAGAGAATCTGTAATAATAAAAAAACGGGGGGGCATGAAACTGCGAGCAGTGGGGCAGGGAAAGCCCGCAATCTTTCAAATGTCACCTGCAACATAGTTGTCACTCGTGATGCACCTGAGATCCCCTTAATCTAGATTAATGATTGAAGCCAGTTCGAAAGACCCGACCTTCGAAGCTAATTGATTGTAAATTAGTTTCAGCTGGCTTAAGAAGGCAGTTCTTCTGCGCTCTTCCAGACAAGAGATGCAAAATGTCGCGAGACTGAAAATCTGTATCTGGTTGACTTCGCGGCATCGGAATTCACTGTATCACGGGACTTATTTCGTTTAAAGTGAAATACTAAGGAAACTTTAGCTCATTAATATATGCATTAAAACCACTCCGTCTTTTAATATAAATAAGAGAGTGAAATTTAAACGATGCAGTTATGGACGCGTCCAAAATGTCAGCAGCGAGGCTATATTTCCCTAAAAAAAATATTAACTCGTAGAAATTATTTCTAAGGAGCTCATTCAAGAATTAATTAAGTAATTATTCACCATTATTATTATGTCAAGATTGCATCAGCATTTGAAATCTCCTCCGATGCTCCTATGGCTCGCGTTTGAAAGATTTGAAGAACTATTAACAAATGCAAGTGTATATGTTATAGGCATATTTCATTAAGAAACTGGGTTATTATAGTAATAGCTATATAACATGTATCTTTCTTTATGGCATTTTTAAAAGTATTCATGAGCTCTTCTCGGCTTCGTCCCATATAATGAGAACAGTTTACACTGAAAATATCGTCCGATTTGGGATTGTCAGCTGTGTGCTCGTCTGAAGTTGGATACTCAGCTGTGGGATCGTCAGAAGTGGG
This sequence comes from Ceratothoa steindachneri, assembly GCA_963969495.1. NCBI lineage: Eukaryota > Metazoa > Arthropoda > Malacostraca > Isopoda > Cymothoidae > Ceratothoa > Ceratothoa steindachneri. The sequence goes on along the minus strand of OZ018339.1, from coordinate 35,771,787 downwards.
ATCGTTAGATGTATGCTCGTCAGATGTAGGATCATTAGATGTGAGATTTTCAGATGTGTGCTCGTTTGAAGTTGAATACTCAGCTTTGGGATCGTTAGATGTAGGATCGTCAGATGTAGGATCATTAGGTGTGGGATCGTCAGATGTTAGATCATCAGATTAGGGATCATCAGAAGTGGGATCGCAAGAAGTGGTATCGTCAGAATTTAGATAGTCAGATGTGAGAACGTCAGATAAAGGATCGTCAGATGTGTGATTCTCCGATGTAGGATCGTCATATGTTTGTTCGCCGAACAAAAGAGAGGATGCTCAGACGAGAGATGGGATGATAAGGCCTAGTCATATGAAGGCAGAGAAAAAGGGAGTATCAACAATGCCAACAGTAGCGAATACAGATAACTAAGAATGCCGTTCTTGACTTGGTCTGGTACCTAAAAATAAAAAAGTAGTATCTTAACATCAACAATACTCGTATGGTACCTTAAAAGAAAAAAGAATAGTATCTTAAAGTCAATCAATACCTGTATGGCACCTTAAAATAAAAAAGTAGTATCTTAAAGTCAATCAATACTTGTATGGTACCTTAAAATAAAAAAGAATAGTATCTTAAAGTCAATCAATACTTGTATGGTACCTTAAAATAAAAAAGTAGTATCTTAAAGTCAATCAATACTTGTATGGTACCTTAAAATAAAAAAGAGTTGTATCTTAAAGTGAATCAATACCTGTATGGTACCTTAAAATAAAAAAGAATAGTATCTTAAAGTGAATCAATGCTTGTATGGTACCTTAAAATAGAAAAAGAGTAGTATCTTAAAGTCCATGAATACTTGTATGGTACCTTAAAATAAAAAAGAGTAGTATCTTAAAGTCAATCCATACTTGTATGGCACCTTAAAATAAAAAAGACTAGTATCTTAAAGTCAATCCATACTTGTATGGTACCTTAAAATAAAAAAGACTAGTATCTTAAAGTCAATCAATACTTGTATGGTACCTTAAAATAACAAAAAGAGTAGTATCTTAAAGTCAATAAATATTGTAGGGTACCTTAAAATAAAAAAGTAGTATCTTAAAGTCAATCAATACTTGTATGGTACTTCAAAATAAAAAAGTAGTATCTTAAAGTCAATCAATACTTGTATGGTACCTTAAAATAAAAAGAATGGTATCTTAAAGTCAATCAATACCTGTATGGTACCTTAAAATAAAAAAGAGTAGTATCTTAAAGTCAAAGGATACTTGTATGGTACCTTAAAATAAAAAAGTAGTATCTTAACGTCAATCAATACTCGTATGGTACCTTAAAATAAAAAAGAATAGTATCTTAAAGTCAATTAATACCTGTATGGTACCTTAAAATAAAAAAGAGTAGTATCTTAAAGTCAATCAATACTTGTATGGTACCTTAAAATAAAAAAGTAGTATCTTAAAGTCAATCAATACTTGTATGGTACCTTAAAATTAAAAAGTAGTATCTTAAAGTCAATCAATACTTGTATGGTACCTTAAAATTCAAAAGAATAGTATCTTAAAGTTAATCAATACTTGTATGATACCTTTAAATAAAAAGAAGTAGTATCTTTAAGTCAATCAATACTTGTATGATACCTTAAAATAAAAAAGTAGTATCTTAAAGTCAATCAGTACTTGTATGGTACCTTAAAATAAAAAGGACTAGTATCTTAAAGTCAATCAATACTTGTTTTGTACCTTAAAATAAAAAAAAATAGTATCTTAAAGTGAATCAATACTTGTATGGTACCTTAAAATAAAAAATAGTAGTATCTTAAAGTTAATCAATACTTGTATGGTACCTTAAAATAAAAAAGTAGTATCTTAAAGTCAATCCATACTTGTATGGTACCTTAAAATAAAAAAGACTAGTATCTTAAAGTCAATCAATACTTGTATGGTACCTTAAAATAAAAAGTAGTATCTTAAAGTCAATAAATATTGTATGATACCTTAAAATAAAAAAGACTAGTATCTTAAAGTCAATCAATACTTGAATGGTACCTTAGAATAAAAAATAATAGTATCTTAAAGTGAATCAATACTTGTATGGTACGTTAAAATAAAAAAGAGTGGTATCTTAAAGTCAATCAATACTTGTATGGTACCTTAAAATAAAAAAGAGTAGTATCTTAAAGTCAATAGATACTTGTATGGTACCTTAAAATAAAAAAGTAGTATCTTAACGTCAATCAATACTTGTATGGTACCTTAAAATAAAAAAGAATAGTATCTTAAAGTTAATCAATACCTGTATGGTACCTTAAAATAAAAAAGAATAGTATCTTAAAGTGAATCAATACATGTATGGTACCTTAAAATAAAAAAGAGTAGTATCTTAAAGTCAATCAATACGTGTATGGTACCTTAAAATAAAAAAGAGTAGTATCTTAAAGTCAATCAATACTTGTATGGTACCTTAAAATAAAAAAGTAGTATCTTAAAGTCAATCAATACTTGTATGGTACCTTAAAATAAAAAAGAGTAGTATTTTAAAGTCAAAGGATACTTGTATGGTACCTTAAAATAAAAAAGTAGTATCTTAACGTCAATCAATACTCGTATGGTACCTTTAAATAAAAAAGAATAGTATCTTAAAGTCAATTAATACCTGTATGGTACCTTAAAATAAAAAAGAGTAGTATCTTAAAGTCAATCAATACTTGTATGGTACCTTAAAATAAAAAAGTAGTATCTTAAAGTCAATCAATACTTGTATGGTACCTTAAAATTTAAAAGTAGTATCTTAAAGTCAATCAATACTTGTATGGTACCTTAAAATAAAAAAGAATAGTATCTTAAAGTCAATCAATACTTGTATGGTACCTTTAAATAAAAAGGAGTAGTATCTTAAAGTCAATCAATACTTGTATGATACCTTAAAATAAAAAAGTAGTATCTTAAAGTCAATCAATACTTGTATGGTACCTTAAAATAAAAAGGACTAGTATCTTAAAGTCAATCAATACTTGTATAGTACCTTAAAATAAAAAAGAGTATTATCTTAAAGTCAATCAATACTTGTATAATACTTTAAAATCAAAAAGTAGTATCTTAAAGTCAATCAATACTTGTATGGTACCTTAAAACAAAAAAGTAGTATCTTAAAGTCAATCAATACTTGTATGGTACCTTAAAATAAAAAAGAATAGTATCTTAAAGTCAATCAAAACTTGTATGGTACCTTAAAATAAAAAAGAGTAGTATCTTAAAGTCAATCAATACTTGTATGGTACCTTAAAATAAAAAAGAGTAGTATCTTAAAGTTAATATATACTTTTATGGGATCTTAAAATAAAAAAGAGTAGTATCTTAAAGTCAATCAATACTTTTATGGTACCTTAAAATAAAAAAGAGTAGTATCTTAAAGTCAGTCAATACCTGTTTGGTACCTTAAAATAAAAAAGAGTAGTATCTTAAAGTCAATCAATTGAAATCGGAAAAAAATCCATAATTGGTAAATTTGTATTTATAATTGGATTAGCGTTACGAATAGAGACACAAAAAATGCCCCTCCCCCTAAAATCATATAGTATCTTAAAGTCAGTCAATACCTGTTTGGTACCTTAAAATAAAAAAGAGTAGTATCTTAAAGTCAATCAATTGAAATCGGAAAAAAATCCATAATTGGTAAATTTGTATTTATAATTGGATTAGCGTTACGAATAGAGACACAAAAAATGCCCCTCCCCCTAAAATCATATAATATTTTTTTAAAAATCATTATTATTAGTAAATGTGAATAATATTTTGTTACATTATAATAGTCCTTACCTATAGCGCAAATTCTATTTTAGGATAAGGCGGATTTTTCGTTTATCCCCCCCGTAACTTCTTTTTCTGGGGTATGCTAAAGGAGAAGGTGTATCATTGGTTTCCTCGTTCACTAGCCCCCCTTCACTTCTTTTTCTTGGGTATGCTAGGGTATTAAAATTAAAGATACGAGACACCGGAAGGAACAGCACATCATAAATGAATGTGCTCAAATCGACAGAAATTTGGAGTAAACGCATTGGGTGAATCTCGCCCTGGTCTTTTATATAGGGTATCCCTAAGGTTTGGACACAGGGAATATCGTAATTGTCGTCTCCTCGTTCACATACCTTACCCTCCCCGCCGTAACTGCTATTTCTGGGGTATGCTAAAGGAGAAGGTCTCAATGAAATATGGATACGAGACACCAGAGGGAACAGCGCATAATGAATGAATGTGCTGAAATCGGCAGAAATCTGGAGTTATTCTTTTATCAATACGATAAAATCTGAATTTCTCACATCTTTCTGTAGTCATGTGCCATTGATCTCTAGCATCTTGGACATGACCTGACAAGATAATGAAATGGGCATATAAATCAGAATGACAATGAATGGTGAGACGGAAAGTATCAGGAGCCGGTCCTCGTTTGTTGAGGAGGTGACTTGGTCGTATTGTGTGTTTGTGACACAAAAAAGGTGATGATGGAATCCTTCCTAACCCTTTTAGGGGGGCACCGGTTCCGATTTAGCAGTATGTAGATACGAGTCTCCTCATAAGTGACACTAGTACTCCATCTTCAGGATTCCGGATCAGAGGAAAGAATGGGTTATGTCGTGTTGTGAAGACGTACAGGGAAATGATAGCGGTGTTGTGTTTGTCATTTCCCTTTCCATCTTTACAGCATGACCTACACAGTCTTTCCCCTTATCCGAAACCCTGAAGATGGAGTAGCAAGGTATGTGCCTATTGGGCGGCCAACTAATAACGTGGCTGAAGTTTCGTGCCCGTTCTCATTGAGATCGTTTCCCTGGCCTAGACGCTCGAAATCCGATGCGGATATACTAGGCTCGCGAGAGTCTCCGCTTTCCTTGCCTATCTGATAGGAACAAGCATGTTCAACAGGTTCACAAGAGTCAGGACAATTAAAAATTATGGGCGTGAAACAAGGAGGAATTCTTTCTGTCAACGACAATTATCGAAGAGAGGAATTTAGAGTTAACGAGAATAAATAATCCCTTGATTACGGGGTCAGCGAAGGGAAGAGGGCGAGCTCTATATATGGTAACTTGCTATACGCTCCCTCCCTCTTTTGGTGCCTTGAAAATGCCCCTCTTCTCTCAACCTTTCCTTAGTTGGTGTACTAGGGGTTTGTGAAGGCCTCTGGCCTTAAGGAGCGCTATGAAAAAATTATTATTATTGCGTATGTGTAGTGGGTTTTTTAGGGGGGGGAGGGGCAGCGAAGGATCCGATTTGTTTGTGCGCTTTGGCAGTGGTAATTTAAATCTCAAGAGATCCAGTTGAAAAGAAGTTCCTGATACTAGGATATCCGTTACGTTCCTAGAGCAAAATCGTAATATCAACCGATTTCCTTGTCCTAGTCAATCCTCGGCCATGAATTCCAATAGAATACGGCTAGGCACTAGTAGATAAAACTTCATAAAATGTTCAATATACCAAGAAGACGGTCAGAACTTTTTATCTTTAAGCATGGTACGGTTTGAAAATCCTCAAAGGTGCTATGTCGGAACTTCCGAATATAAATGCAAGAGAGCACCTGCTCTTAAATAGTCTAAAAAACAGTTAATTAAGTATTAATAGCTATACCTTAATTGACGGCATATTTATTATTCTAAAAATTGGAAGTAAATTTGTTGCAAGGAAAATCTAGGGAGGTAAATTCAAGAGGTTTGGGTGAGTCTATGCGTGACACGAAGCTGGTCGAGATGTAAAAATTGTGTTGCTTGGTTAGCTAAAGACTGAAAGAGCCTATAAAATTATGTATCTATTTTCAGTCCCATAAGAAAATAGGTTTCTGTTCTTTCTAAAAAAGCTAAAAGGATGTTCAGTAGGTATTGTTACGAGTTTTTAGGGTCGTGTAGGCGGTGTACAGTTTTTAAGGGGTTTACAGGTACTGGGATAGTTTTAAAGTTTGTAGGAAGGTAAATGTGGGTATATACAAGGATCATCAACACAGGGTGCATACCTGCCGCCGAGTTTTTGGTGTATTAATTAAAAAGAAAAATAGAAAACTTTAAAAAATTTATATCTGATATAGTCTCTGAATTGATGCTGAAGCAGAAACTAGCGTAAGTAAGGAATGTGAACATTTATGCAACGTATATGTACTAGGAAACATAATTTCCTAATCTTTTACCTCTACAGTGAAGTGTGTAGGTGTAAAAGGTCTCTTTTACAGTTCATTAAATTATCCTATAAAGATTATTTATTGCTTGAAAATGAATTAGTAAAATAGATTCAGTTTTAATTGATGCTTGTTCTGTTTTACTTGAGTTTTCTTTTAAAATAATTGAAATTCTGATCAAATTTAAACGAAAAATTGGAATAGAAACCAATTAAATTTGATCCAAATTATTAACCACTTGTAGTGAATATTTAAAAAAAGTGATTGAAGTGTAGGCCTTGAACTAACGATGTGAACAGAAATGGAATGATCGTTTCCCACTTTCCCCCTCTGCATCCCACACCTCGGGTTGAAAGATGGACGATGACACAGCAGATCCCACGGCGCGAGTTACAGCCGCCCTAATCGAGGTTTTATGTCCCTCAGCCAAATTGATTTGAACTATAAATTTCGTATTTCACGATGAAGGAAAACGAGGCAAATAAAACACTCAAATTGTTCATTCTCTGAACTTTGTCATTGGTTTGGGCCTAACTCACTAGGGGGTGATGCAACGGGGGAAAATAACCCGTCAGCACCCCCGAATTCATCGTTTCAGAAGGGACAATGAGGATCGACACCTTCTACTAGATAACAATATTATGGGACTTAAAATTTCATGTTTGGGCGATGTTGTACGAACCGGTATGGAATGTTTCCCTTGCGGATAACGGCTAGCATCCTGTACAGGATCGGTGGATTGCGGAAAAGGTCAGACAGTCAGGTGTGCGATATCCGTTGGCCCCACCGTGTGGAAAGGGGGTTCGGGTGGAAAAGCAGTTGGGAATGTGATGGGTGGAGTCACCGTGGTAAAGTGGCTTTTTGGGTTGTTTGACAGATTGAAGTAGATATATTTTTTTAAGGAGTACAAGAGGATAGATATGAAAAAAGGTAGTGTAAAATTGTCGACGTGACGAAAACTCCATAAGAACTCAATAGGTCGAGATGAACTGCCTTGTGAGGCAATAATCAGAACCTCAACATGAAGAAGATGCCCATATCCGAAGGGCGGCTAAACACCTGAGACAAATTAAAAAATTAAGTAGATGACCCAAGGACGTGGATTCGATAATACCTCTTAAAATGGCGCGAGAAAGTGTCAACCCAAGGACAGGTCAGCGCCCAGATGCTCTTTAAGGACGAGAGAAAGAAAAAAAGAAGGTGACGAATATATAATTTATTTGGGGGAGATTTTTAAAATGATTTTTTGGAGTTGGGAGATAAGTATGAAACTCGACCATGATTTGTGGAGTGGATTGGGGAAGTAGTAATAAGTTTCTTTTGTGTGGTTATCCAGGTTCTAAGTTTAATCCGTGGGTGTTAACTGCTATTTACATGTCAATAATTAACTTTCTAATACTCCCAATTACCGGATTTGATTATTTTAATCGTATTACCATATTTTAACAGCAATTGCCATCTAACAGAAGCCATTTCCCCCAAGAACAGCGTTTAGCAAATCTCGCTGTCTTCAATCGTTGCCCCCCTCCCCTCCCTCCAATATTGTTCTACTCTTTTCCTTGTGTTATTGACCAACTGTGGCCCTACTGGCTAGTCCCACTTTAGGTTCATTGACAAGCAATGAATCAAGTTTGGGGGGATAAAAAAAAATCACTAGGGACCTGTAGTCCTGGATTCGCATGTTAGATCCCTATTTAGTCGCAACGGATTGGTTGAGATGGTTATCGTTCATGGTTTGCCGTCATGAGATCATCTGATTTGCAAGTTCCTCTTTAACTGTTTCTTATTATTTCATTGCCATCGAAGTAGAAAGTCGCTCACCTTTCGTCAGAGAAGTTTTCATGGCACTAAACACACGTGGAGACCTTTTTGTGTAGGTGAAAGTGACCTGTTTGGACAAAAGTAGTAGTACGGTTGAAAAAGAGTGCATATGACACACAACAGTTAATGTTAGGATGATGAGTTGCTGTTGCACGTTTCAAATAAGTATGTGGGGAGATTCTACAATAACCATGCGTGCCTTTTATGTTAATGAAGTATAGCATCAGGTATAGCGGTTAAAAAATGTCCACAATGAAAAATAATTAAGATGAGGTCTAGCCTACAGTGCTAAAGCAGAGCATGACTATTATCATTATTATTATTAAATCTAAGAAACGAAAACCAACGAGTGTATCTCAAGCAGGAGATGGCCTTGGGACATTTGTAAATAAAGTTATGAGAAGTGAAAATGATGAGACGGTTTTTAGGCTGAGTAATCTAAAGAGGTGACTACTTGGTACGGTCGTGAGAGAGAGGGTGTGCAACATTTTATAACATGTCTGATCTCTACAATTAGATCATATTACACTGTGGACGTAGGAGGCGAAATAATCTAGGTCTCGATGGCTGAGACTAACGGGTGTGGTAAACTAAACGAGAGGACGCTCATCCACCGGCGGGAAAATTGAGAAAGATTATGGTCGAGGCTTGCAATAGTAAACCTATACAACCTTAAATGCAGAGGCAGGAAGGGTGCATTCGAAACTAGGGGAATAAATCCGCATAAATCAAGTGCTCAAAGGTCGATACTTGCATTCAAGAATCTGTACGCAGAGAGGGTGATTCTCTTTCTGTTTTACTACATAGATAGTACAGTCCTTAAATGCTTCATAGGATTGGATATCTCTGTTACTAAGACCGGGACACCACTCTTCAATAAACCTAAAGAACAAATACATTCAAAAGTATCCCGGGAATCGAAAGTTCAAACTTGGATAGAGGGAATAAGATCTTACCTGTGATTATAATCCTTGGGGCAATTACTCAGCATTCCTGATCTCCGTAACTTTTGATCATTTACCTGATTGAGGTTGCCTGAGGAGACACCGTAATTAGAAATAATATACCGATTTTAGTCACCCCTTTTAAGTTAAATTTCATCAAATAATTCAATCTATCCTTAACTGGTAATTTCAGAAGCACCATTAAAAATTCCGCAGTTTTTCTCCATTTTGATTTGAACCAACTGTGACCCCTGGAAGCCATGTACAGTATTACTACTGTAAATAAAAAATAGAAACATTCAAAGAACACGCGCCACCCTAATAGCATGGCAATGTAGTGCACAATATTGAATTGCATATCCCACATGTGCAACATTTAATGACTATGTATGAATAATTGCATAAAGATTTTGACTTTACTATGACATGTTCAATATTACGGACCAACAAACGGCAATCAAAATGATGCCTTGTGAAAAGTAAGGTCCTCAGACCATTAAAATTCAAAGTGGTCCGTGTTACATCACCGACGTATTCAAAAGATTTTACCAAGACCCGTCAATAACCTTTTTTAACTGTACCATCACCAACAAACAAAGGCAATTAAACAAGCTAAAATACAATGCTGTGATAGACGTAATGATGTTAAATATATAAACAAAAACTACCATCTAATCGACGTAAACGAGTACGCTGAAGAATCCCCTCCCTCGATTCTTTTTTTTGAATACATTGTATTATGTCTTTTGTGTTTGTGTACATCATTGTGACTATAAAAGGATCACTTTTCAGCTCTTTCTACCGTTTGCTTTATATTTTCAATGTTTCTTTTTAAATACCTGTTTGTACTGGTCCATGAACACCGGAGAATTCTGCCCTTGCCTTAGACCGTCAATACTATGTTTATGAAGCTTTGCTCTTTCCTGTCCGCTTATTTGCTTTGCTCGTGTGCGGTCGGGAGATTATATGTCGGGCATCTTGAGGATACATGGAAATTATATATGACTTTGATCTTAGTTCACGCCGATATTCGTGAATATTGTAAAGTATTTAAAATATTGAACTTATTAAATCACCAAGCCAACCTACAGTGACCAATATTGAATCGTTCGTATTTAACTTCCCTCATAATTCCCTAATCTGGAGAAATGTAAACAAAGAAAATTTCTCATATTTACCTTATAATACTTAGGGAAAGGTGTAAAAATCATAATTTAGTGTCATAAGCTGTAAAGACGGACCCAGACGAATCTTATTTGGTCTTGATAATCCAAATTAAACTATCAAATGGTTAGCTTTGATGCAAAGTTAATTAATTGAGAAGTCTATAATCATAACAGACAATTAAAAGGCTAAGAATCCATCCTTGGAATACGCTCTTAAAGCAGCTCAAGAGAAGATTGAGGCTAATTACTGAGCTTGTGGTTTCTCTTAACACCATCAGCTAATTCATTTCTTAAATACTAATACTTTTATTCTTATTTTACTAACTTGATTCATTTGAGGGAAGCCTCTAACAAATTCAGTTCCTATCATCAATATTTTCTCTCTCATTTACTTTCTCCTGTGTATTTTTATATCTCGGGATCCTAAAGTTAGTTTCTAGTTGATGATGACTATAGAATAAACCCATTTAAATATCCAGCAGACCAATGACAATAAATAATTATACCCAAGACATAGACCTTAGATACAGAAGGTGTGTTTGAAGGAAATAGAAATTTGCGGTTTCTTCCGGAGGTGTTTTCTCAGGAAACGTTCAAATCTTCCTTTCCTCCCAGTTTTATTGTCACCATTTCTTAACCTTAGTCTAATCATTCATTGAAATATTTGCAATTTCTAATACTTGTTCAGGGTCTCTTTTTTTAAATAAACTTGAATATAAAATTTATTTTGATAAAAGTAACTCATTAATAACCTCTTCTGCGCCTGTCTGTCCTTTAAAAATCAATAATTTATCCTGAGGTTTTCAATCTCTCTAAAACTGCAGATACCTCGTGACCAACGACTTGGTCACAATTCTTTTAGGTAGATTTAATTCTTTTTTCTCCATATTATTACTAACTTACTCTTTTTCCTAAATAATGATACTTTCATTGTAATTTTACTTATTTGGTCAAGTCTGTAGAAACAATTTTGATAGCACTTACCTAACATCCATTCTTTTGGAAGAGGTCTTATCTTTTTAAAAACACCTTTAATTTATGGGACCAAACCAATTATTAAAATTGATACTTGTCTGTTCCTATTACCACTAAATATCCATAGTTGAATACCACTAAATGTCAACTGTTCCTAAATTCCACGTAATTTTATTTTTAATTTTCAAAAATTCGAATTGTCAATTCGACAGATTTTGTCTTTAGTTATCTGAAATTTCGTAAAGTTGTCATGTGTGGTATTTATACAATCACTCCTTACATAGTGTAAGTTTTTTTCACTATCTAGGAGTGTTGTAGTAACCGAGCTTGTTTCTTTCCCCTCAGACCGAGAACAAAAACCAAAACTCTAATGAATGTGGTATTTATACAATCACTCCTTACATAGTGTAAGTTTTTTTCACTAGCTAGGAGTGTTGTAGTAACCGAGCTTGTTTCTTTCCCCTCAGACCGAGAAGAAAAACCAAAACTCTAATGAAGAAGGACAAATACCCATTAGCATCGGGGCTGTTACCTTCTGACCCGTCCCGCCCTCCCGTCCAGCAAGTTACTCGAGACATGTACAATATGACGAACGGGTACATGCCGAATGGAGACTACGGAGATTACGGTAAGTGGAAAGGAAAAAAAAAAACATTGTTAAAAACGGAGGTTTAATTGTATTTTCTTCTTCCTTTTATTTTCTGACTTCTTCTTTTACGTTATCTTTTCTTTTTTTCTTTTCAGACTTTTTCTTCTTTTTCGTTTTTCCTTTCTCTTCTTTTTATTTTTCTGACTTTTCTTTTTCGTTTTCTTTCTTATTTATTTTTATTTCATTCATGTTTTTCTGTCTTCCTTTGTATCTTTCCCTTCTTTCTTTTATTTTTATTACTTTTTATTACTTTTGTATTTCCTTTCTTGTGCCCTTTTCTTATTTTCTCTCGTTTTCTTTCTTACTTATTTTTATTCCATTCAGGTTTTATAATGTTTTCATTTTGTACCTTCCTCTTCTTCCTTTTATTTTTCTAACTTTTTATTCTTTTCGTATTTCTTTTCTTTTCTTTTTACTTTTTTCTTTCACTCATTTTTTTCTGTTTTTCTATTTATTTTAGTTTCATTTCTTTGTCCTTTTATTATTTTAGCTTTGCCGTTTCTATTTTCTCCACTGTGCTTTCCCCTTTCTTCATTTTTCCGGCTTCTTGTTTCTTTCTTTTTGTTCTTCCTTTTTACTTTTTTATCCTTTTTCTTCAATTACATTTTTATCTCCTCCCCTTTACCCATGCTTCCTTTTTTCATTCCCTCCATTTTTCCCCTTCTTTCTCTTTACCCGCGTTTCGCCTTACCTCCTTTTCCCAATTCTCCTTTCCCACTATGTTTTTCCTCTGTGGTCATAATATTTCTTCCTTTTCTTATTACTTCCTCGTTTTACTCTTTGTTTCTCTTTATTTTCTGTATTTTTTTCTTCGATGGGCTTCGACTTTCTATATATTGTCCTCTCCATACATCCCGATTAAGTGGGAGCTCTGTTGAAATGACCAGCCTTGGTTTTGCGTGTGTGTCCCGGTTGTCCTCATAACAGGATTTTACTAAAAGGAAAATGTTGGTTTTTTCCCTTCTTGTCTTTGAAATAATCCCTCAATCGTCGACAAGTGTTTGTATTTCTTAGAACTTGAAAAAAAAGGCTGTTTTAAAACAACAATGAAATGTAGAGATATTATAAGGTCTCCAGAGAAGTTCGTTCGTTTTTTCACCTACATAAGTGGATAAATAATAAGAACTAAATAAGAGGCTTTAATTCCCCAATAGTTTTTATCTTTTTTATAAATCTTTTTCCAACCAAATAGAAGTTTATCGATGCCTCTTTAATAAAACCCCTTAAGTTTTGAAACCAATGACTTGAAGTCTTTTCGAGTGGGTCCTTATCAAAGAATCTCGGCGAATCTGATTGTCTACCTTTTGCCTTAACCAGGGATTATACTATGTTCCTTTTTTCTATCCCTTGTCTTTATTCCTTTGAGAATTCATTTCTTTTAAGGCCAACGAAGCTTTTTCGAAAGCAATTCCCGTGTTCCACTGGCATCTATTTGTGTTAACGGTGCTATTAAATCCCTTAATTCCAGACAAAAGAATCTACTTTACAAAATTATAGTAGGTTCGTGAGAGTTGCGCCACCTCTTCCAGACCCTAGATCTCAAATAGTCTCCTCAGAATATGTAGTTTTCACGTTTCACTTCAACTAGTTTTACCAGCTAGGAATTTCTTTAAAAATATCTGTTAGGGAGACGCGAGGCTCGTTTGCATTTGCGGTTGGGAGCTTTAATAAATACCTTGATCTGGAGTTTGACTAGAAAGTAACTCGTTAAACGTCTTTTTGTGTATATATTTTTATGAAACTCCGAATCAAAGAGTATTTTCATTATATTACACTAGGAAATTCAATAGTCTTGCCTCCAGGCGCTCTAGGGGGGCATTTAAACCCGTTTCTGTTTACTGGCAGCCAGGAGCGACTATAAACACCTTCGCTAATTTATCTGGTTCTGTATCTCACGAAAAAGGGTCTAAAATCCTCTATTTGGTTCTTAACTTTTTTTCCGTTCTTTCTTCCTATATATAAAATATGTTCCTTCGTTGGCTATCTATCCTATATAGATAATTTTGAACTAGAGTCTTGGCCAAAAGTATAGAGCACTTTATGGAATATTTCATATAAAGTAATTATAAATTTGTGTTAAATGAATTCAGTTTATATATATTGTATATTTATTTATTTTTAATTATTTTAATACTTAATTGGACCCCTTTTGCTTTACATACAGCTATAATTCTGCATGGAATGAATTTCATCAAATGTTCACAAATTTCCACACTCAGCTTGAAATCTTTCATACAATTCTGTTTTATTTGTAATTGTGGTACTTCTTTTAGCTTTGCCAAACACTCCCAACAAATGTTCTATTGGACTTAAGTTTGGGTTTTGTATGGCTTTCCATAGAGGTGATCCCCCTTTCTCCAAACCAATTCTTGGTTTGATTGTATGTAGGGATTGAGGCAATGTTTTTATGAAATATAAGTTCATTTCGTAATGCGGGATGCACTTTCTGGATAAAACTCTAAAACTTGTGACAATATAGTGATATAAGTTTGCGCCGATGAAGACTCGCAGCTCCATTCCATGATAGAACCATCTCCATGATTCACAGTTGGCACAAAACAAGTAGAATGACATACTTCCGCAACTCTTAGTCTTTCAAAGATAGCCACAGAAGTGCTGAAAATCTGCAAAATTGTTCAAAAATGTTACATTTTTAAATAATTTTCTTTCAATATATATTCAAGTGGAACTTCATAAATTTCATGTAAACAACAATAAAATACCTGATAATTAGTTTCATTGATCAGAGAACTTTAGAACATTGTGTATTTGTCCAATATTTGTAATCTTTGGCTCACTGAAGACGTTTCTTTCTGGTTGACCTCAAATATTCATGGCTTCTTTCTGGTCAAAATCTTTTAGTCATTGATCTTTTAAGTCTCCTTATCACTGTTCTGGTTGATTTTTTTTTTAACTTGAAGCTTTGAACTTCCCATCCTTTTTAGAAGAGAATTTTCTGCGATTCTATATTGAAGCCAGAATTAAATATGTTTTATCTATGTGTTATAAGACGTTTTATACAACTTATTTTCCTTAATACAAAGCTCTTGGTTTCATAATATCGTTTTATAATAGTTTGTACAGCATATCTTGGACATTGCATTTTTTTTTTAGCAATTTCTTTTTGTGATAACCCTTGGCTATAGAAAAGATGGATTTGTGCTCTCTGTGAGTCTGTAAGTTCTTCAGTTTTAATCGTATTACTTATTTAGAACGATTTGAATGCACAATAGTTATAAATTTTAACTGAAACATAAGAAATTTGGTTAAACTCTGATTTTAAATACAAACGATTTTATTAATTATACAGCATTTAGTAATATTCTAAGTATTTCAAACATATCAACAAAATGTTCAAACATAGCAAAATATACATTATCATACATATTTAATATGATGAATTCTGAAAAGTTTGGTTAAATATGTTAAATATATAAATTGGGGTGTTTTATACTTTTGGCCAAGGGGTATTCCAAGTAGTTCCCTTTTTTCTGCCTTCAGACGATATTTGAGGTTAGTTTTGGTGTAGTCCGTATGGAGAAATCCCGCCATCAATGTACTTACAGAATTAAACTGGAAGAATCATTCATTCACAGCTGAATTATTCAGGGAGCTTTTATTCCAAGGTTTTTGCATATAGAAAAAGAAAAGAAACTAGAGCAATTATACCAGTGAGTGTTCATATAATAAAGGCGATAAAAGGAAGGGGGAAAACAGAAGATAAAAAATGAGTTTAAAAAATAAATAGTGAAATCATCTTATCTGATAAGTTCGGCAATTGCCGCTAATCTCAGTTTTGAAGGTATTAATATATTATGAGTTACTGAGAAAGATGTGTATCTAATCCCCGAATGACATTGGAGCCAGGACAATACACTCATAGCCTTCAGGAAATAGTTCTGACAAAGAACAATGGTTGCGTGTTAGTTATAAAAATAGAAGCAAAAGAGGTTCCTAATGGGAGTGGTTAAGTTGGAAGAAATGTAAATATGTGATAAAGACAAAGTTTAACTTGACTAGCTGGGATGTCTTCAAAACGCCCCATAGGTGGGTACCGATTTAGAAATTTGGGGTGTCTTTGTGGAGCTGAATCTTTGTAGATCTTGAAACGACAAATGAAACCTCAAGAATGGAGGCGTAGTGGTTGTCTATACGTAGTACGATATTTAATAATACGTGATAATACAAAGTTTTACACATTATTGGTAATTTATTAAGAATTAGCTCTTGATATTAAATGGGTATTTCAGTAATACTTTGGGTTTTTACATCAGAATTAAATTTTCTTCAATTTATTGTTTTTTGATAGTTTTTCCTACAATTCCGTTTCGATAACCTCGGCTCTGAAAAGCAGGTTTATCTCAACATTTCAAAGGGTTTTATGACTTATTCCGTCAATATTAAATTGAAACTAGTTTAAAACATTTTTGGTTAAAAATATAACACAATCTTTTTATAATTATTTTCTTAATTAATATCTGATTAAAATCATCAACGCAAGATTCCTATGACCCATTCATTTAAGTAGATGATAATAGATGTACTCATGATGGAGTGACTTAAGTCTCTCAAAGATTCGATTCCGCTCCTTTCATAACAATTGCTTATTATTTATCTTCTTCCATACCATTCATGGTTGAATGGGAAGCAGGATGTGCAAGAATCGTGTGCTTTCAACAATTCGAACATTTTCAAAGAATTTACTCTGGCTTTGTTGCACATTTCAAAGTCCTCTAACCTTTTCTCTTAACTTGATGTCTAAGATGTTCTGATAATCTGGGTTCCACTTATATACATGCACACATAGATACATACATACCTACACAAAGGGTTTCAATACTTAAATACTTTACTGACTCTTATCTAAGCGAGTCTTTTCTTTTCATCTCCATTTTTAGTAACTAACAAAGAAATAATAGTCTTAATCCTCTTAATTGCTTATGAAAATATACATTCAGTTTTTTTGATATTTTATGTGATCTTAATGAAATCATTTATTCCTGTTATTTTTTGGTGTACATTAATATTAGTTATAAATGCCAATGAATTCTTCATTTAATTCCGTAAGATATCACGGTTTGTGTTTTTGAATATTCGCTTCTATTTTACCTACGAATGGTTTTAAATGTATTTAATAATAATAATGTTTGTTAACCTGTTGCCATCTTTGACACCATGGGAAGAAATGAGCCTCAAGTTGTCAGGGCCGGCACTTAATATCTTGGATTTGTTCTTGATGGTCCGTTTATATCAGTTCTTCAAGGTCCATCAAGTTGTCTCTCCATTTGTAATTAATTGGCATCAGATGATTTAACCCAGCTCCTCCTCTTCTCTAAGCCTTAAGCTGTTCATACCCTTGCAAGTGTGTGATTAGTGTAGGAGCGGGCAATAACCTGCTACAACTGAAAGCTGGAATAACAGCTCGCCCTTCCTACCCAAGCGCTCCAGGAGTGGTGGTCTCTCTCGGGTCATCTTTTGGAGATCTTTTTCAATCTCCCATCTTTTCACCCCTGTTTAGACCTAGCAATGGGGGAAAGAGGGCGCAAAACGTCCTATGAACGAAAGCTGTCTATTGCACCGCCTTTCTTGTAAGGTGGATTTCAGGCTGCTATCTAATTACATGTCCCAACCACCTTTGTTATTTTAGTGCCACATAATTTCTTCTTAAAGTTGATTCCCATACTATTTCTCTAGTTTGATTGTTATACTATGATTGTCTTTCATATGCCCCAACATTTTTCTATGCTTGCTCGAGATTTTTGAAAGCATACCTATTGTTTGATTGGTTTTTAATTAATTATTCATTAGTTTTAGTTCATCGATTTATCGTTCGCTAAAATTAAGAGATAGGGAAATTTACAAATGTTTCCTTTAGCTCGTTTATTATTCTGTCCTCCCCATCTACCTGTTTCTTTGCATTATTTGAAATTTGTATGGGTCAATCTTTAGGCCATTCACTCCATCCTCTTTATTATGTAGGTTTATAAGAACAGCAATTAAAGCAGTGACAAAGTATTTCACTACAATATTCCCCATTTCATTTCAAATTGATCTTATAGTTGCCCATCACCTTGACCTTATTCCATTATTACACATCTTTCTCAGTAGATCATAATATATTAATACCTTCCAAAGTGATGCATGCATTCTGTCGAATGCTTTGGACAGAATGCATGCATAATTAAAAGTCTATAAATGACGGGGCCATTGGTTCTTCGAATTTGACGCACTGTGGGGTGATATCTCACAACAGGAACACCTAATCTTTACAAACTCTGGACCTCCTAAAACAACTTTCTTATCTGTTACCTTATCATTTAAAGCAATTTGAGAAATTTATAATCAAAATTAATGTTTCCCCGAAGCAGTCGGGTTTACTTTTTTCGATAGTTTTACCATCTATAGTTGCTATTCCCTTGACATCCACCTCGCGTTCCATATATCAGAAATCAGCGTTTTTAGTGATTATTGTAGTTACATGTTCATTTAACTTCAGTATTACTACTATAATTCCACCAATGCCTGATACTTCACCATTCTTCAATTGTTGAATAATTCTCTTTATTTCCTCAAGAATTATTTCATAATCCATCACCCTCGTTTACATGTCCAGGAACCATGCGTGATAAGGAATTAGTTATTCATTATCATGGTTAAAGTTTTTTTCTAACTTTCCTTCACAGTTATATCATGGATCAGAAGACCCCCATCTGGGCCAAAGACTAGATGTTTTTTTCGCTTTAGCATTCACCTCTTTAATTTCTTTTATTTTTGGCAAAAACTTTCTTCATTCTACTATGTTCAGTACTTTCAAAAGCTCTACTCGCCTCATCAGCCCTATTCTCTATTTATTGACTTCTATCTCTTCTTGAACATCTCTTAACCTTACAATTTAAACTTAAATACATGGCCTTCTACACCTTGTAGCTTGCCGTCTCTTTCAAGTTTGCAATTTGTTTCTGTTATTCAGGCCTTCTTATCTTTTTCCATGTCATTTGATATCCATTTCTTTTTTCTGACTTTTTTGTACCGTTCTCATCAGTTTATACTTCCATTATATTCCATTCTATTTATTTACACTTTAGCTATTTTCATCAACGGTATCCATTGCAATATAACAACATCTACATTTCAGCACCGTATTCCTCGTTCACTTCAGGATCACTTTCTTAGCCTTTTACTTAACGCTTTTCTTTCCTGGATCTTAAATTTGAATTAGATGGGCGCCATAACCAGTTGATAACCACTACCCTTGTCAGTTTCTTAGACTTTTCACACATCTAACCATGATTTCTTCCGCTGTAAATTTATACGATCAATTTGATTGTAAACATTGGACGATTGCCATGTAGTTTTGTGTACATATTGTGTTCTTGCTTGAATATAATTCTTTCGATAATGATGTTCAAAGTGTACAGAAACATCAATTGCATTCAATTTTCAATGATATTTCCAAGGCCGTTCTACATGGTCACTCCCAACTTTCGAATGTACACTGTTCACATTAATCCTTGCAGTTATTTTTTGTGTGGAAAGAATTGCTTTTTTGTTTCATTGCTTCGCCTTAAATCCTGTACATCCTGACATCATAACCAATGGTTTCTAGAATCAACTGTGGAAGATTCAGAATCAAAAATGGTTATTACAAATTGAATTATAAGGTGGGAAGATCTAATCTATCAAGGGATTTGGTAACGTGACAAACTCAACGGATGGAATGTTGTCAGATAAGTAGTTGGGGTACCTTTTGACCAGCAATGCAAACAAATAAATTAATTATAATGATGCTAATATACATATTTTCATTTCAACCATTGTGAAAAGGAAAGAAGTGGTGGATATATATATATATATATATATATATATATATATATATATATATATATATATATATATATATATATATATATATATGAGAAACACGAGTTTTTTAGAGGTAAGAGAAAGGGACATTAGAAGAACACTAGATTCAAAGAGATCAGAGGGCGGCACAATAATGGCAATCCTTTACTGAGAAGACAGAAATAATATATATATATATATATATATATATATATATATATATATATATATATATATATATATATATATATATACATATATATATATAATAAGATTAATGCGGCCGCCTCATACATAAATCATCGAAAACACCTCGATAATTAGTACCTCCGTACAGGTAAGATTTAAGGACACGGCCGTGCTTACGTATCGCAACCGAGGTACACCAGATACGATCTCTTCTTTTGCGGGTAATTCCTACCTGGGGAAGTTACCTTTACTAATTACTTCTCACCACTTTCCGAAGGAGGGCTCAGGACTGCTTCCCTAATTCACTTTCAGCGATCTGGGCTAGGTTAAGAAGACCTTTTCTACAATGGTGCCTCTTTTTATTTGCTTTTGGCTGACGCTCTCCTCCAAAGAGGTAAATAGATGGGCAGAGAAACATAATATTTGTATAGCTTATATCGAATGAATACCGAAGGAGAAATATTTGTCATTAACTTGAATATTTGTATTTGAATATTCTTATTGTTTATACCGAATGAATACCAAAAGAGAAATATTTGGCATAAACTTTATTATTTTTATGGTTTCTACCGAATAAATACCAAAAGAGAAATACTTTGGCTTAAACTTGATCATTTGTATAGTTTCTACCGAATGAATACCAATAGAGAAATACTTTGTCATTAACTTGAAAATTTGTATAGTTTATACTAATAAATACCAATAGAGAAATATTTTGACATTAACTTGAATATTTGTATAGTTTCTACCGAATGAATACCAAAAGAAAAATATTTTGCATAAACTTGATTATTTTTATGGTTTCTACCGAATAAATACCAAAAGAGAAATACTTTCGCATAAACTTGATCATTTGTATAGTTTCTACCGAATGAATACCAATAGAGAAATACTTTGTCATTAACTTGATAATTTGTATAGTTTATACTAATAAATACCAATAGAGAAATATTTTGACATTAACTTGAATATTTGTATAGTTTCTACCGAATGAATACCAAAAGAAAAATATTTTGCATAAACTTGATTATTTTTATGGTTTCTACCGAATAAATACCAAAAGAGAAATACTTTCGCATAAACTTGATCATTTGTATAGTTTCTACCGATTGAATACCAAAAGAGAAATATTTGGCATTAACTTGATCATTTGTATAGTTTCTACCGAATGAATACCAAAAGAGAAATATTTGGCATTAACTTGATCATTTGTATAGTTTCTACCATATTAGTACCAAAAGAGAAATATTTGGCATAAACTTGCATATTTTTATGGTTTCTACCGAATAATATCAAAGGAGAAATACTTTGGCATAAACTAGATCATTTGTATAGTTACTACTGATTGAATACCAAAAGAGAAATATTTGGCATTAACTTGATCATTTGTATAGTTTCTACCAAATCGATATCAAAAAAGAAATATTTGGCATTAACTTGATTATTTTTATAGTTTCTACCGAATGAATACCAAAAGGAGAAATATTTGGCATAAACTTGATTATTTTTATAGTTTATACCGAATGAATACCAAAAGGAGAAATATTTGGCATAAACTTGATTATTTTTATAGTTTATACCGAATGAATACCAAAAAGAGAAATATTTGGCATAAACTTGATTATTTTTATAGTTTCTACCGAATGAATACCAATAGAGAAATACTTTGGCATTAACTTTATTATTGTTATAGTTTCTACCGAATGAATACCAATATAGAAATATTTTGGCATTAACTTGTTTATTTGTATAGTTTCTACCGAATGAATACCAATAGAGAAATACTTTGGCATTAACTAGATTATTTTTATAGTTTATACCGAATAAATACCAAAAAGAGAAATATTTGGCATAAACTAGATTAGTTTTATAGTTTCTACCGAATGAATACCAATAGAGAAATATTTTGGCATTAACTTAGTTATTTTTATAGTTTCTACCGAATGAATACCAATGGAGAAATACTTTGGCATTAACTTGATTATTTTTATAGTTTCTACCGAATGAATACTAATAGAGAAATATTTTGGCATTAACTTGATTAGTTTTATAGTTTCTACCGAATGAATACCAAAAAGAGAAATATTTGGCATTAACTTGATTATTTTTATAGTTTATACCGAATGAATACCAAAAAGAGAAATATTTGGCATAAACTTGATTATTTTTATAGTTTCTACCGAATGAATACCAATAGAGAAATACTTTGGCATTAACTTTATTATTGTTATAGTTTCTACCGAATGAATACCAATAGAGAAATATTTTAGCATTAACTTGTTTATTTGTATAGTTTCTACCGAATGAATACCAATAGAGAAATACTTTGGCATTAACTTGCATATTTACGCATATTCCCAAAGATTTAAGAGAACATTTGGGCACTAGATATGAGCACGAAGGTTTAGCCTTGAGCCCGAACTTTGCTTGAGTATGTTTTCTGTGTGTATGTTCTTGAGTATACCTGTATGCACAGCTGAGCTCAAATAATTAATGAGCACCTGTACAAATCGAAAATATTAATCACATCAGATTTAACGGAAGCGTCATAGGCAGAAGGATGGCTTAATGATCGTCACCCCAAAGGTGGACACATTTGTGGGAATTAAAATCCGCTCATTTTTTACCCGCGAAAGATAAGGAATTTGAATCTTGCAATTAGGGAAAAATATCCTTATGGAGAAATATTTCTGTAGTTATCTTTTTAGCCCCACCAAAGCGACCCCAGTTAAGTGCAAAATAGTCAGAGTAGAAGACTTGTACACTGACCCGATTCCTGGTAGTAGCTTCTATTGCCTAGTTGCACTATGTATTTTTCTTACATCTTCACTTTCTCGAAATACATCACTTTTTACCAACCTCTTTTGCGATACTTCCAATGATGTCCTCGTTGATTTTCGCTTTATTTTTTGAATAAATATTAAATATTTAGTCCGACTTCACCACTTTTTTCTCCTACCTTTTTCAAAACGTTTTGGGATGTCCTTGTTGGTTTTCACTTTAGTAACTGTACCTTTCCGGCCCCAACAATTAGGGTTTGAGAAGCTTTCCTCTTCTATTTATCATTTTTTTCACTTTCCCTCTTTTCAGTTGCTCCTCTCTGGCCATGTCCTCTTCGGATTATACGAATTCGCTAGTTTTAATTAGTACCTCATTTTTCCTCCTCATTTAACTACTAGTTACCTACATCTTCCACGCGATGACCCATCTTTACTAGAGGAGAAACAAACAGACAAACAAGTAGAGGCAGAAACATGAGTGGAAAGTTTTGGAAGGAAAAGTATATGACAAATAATGTTCTGCAAGGTCAAAAAATACGCCCATATGATTACACCCCCTACAATACATAGCAGCTATGGTTAAGCCATGTGGTTAGGGAGAGTATATAATGATGATAAATTATTTTCATTGATCAAAACCATTATCAATTATTATTATAGTAAATTACCGTACATACACGTGTACAGTTGGGTAAATAAGTATTCTATACACGCTTGGAAAGGAGGTTCATTGCATGGATTACATATTGATTATACAAGTAGTTTCTTCCAAATTTCTCCCTCTGCCCTTGCTAGGAGGCACCGCCAGAGGTAATCGTAAAGCTCTAAAAAAAAATGCTGCAAAATTTAAAGAACCATTTTAGTATGTATAAAAATGCTGACAAAAGGTGAACGAATTCCTAATATTTGTAAATATAGTAATTGGTGTATTATGATAAAGCAAAAAAAGTATTAAATAAACATTCAAAAAGTGTCTTAGGTAATAGAAATGCAAAATTAAAGTTTCTACTAGCCAAATGTAGTTCTCTTAACACTGCTGCAATAAGCTAGAACTTTTTTATAATAGTCAACATTGCCCATCATTACAACGCGACCTACATACAATACAGGAGACAAAAGAACATTCTGCAGGTGTAAAAAATACCGCTGTTAATTTGTGTATCATCCATGCACCGCTGTTTCAATACATGGCATAGTGTTAAAGGCATTGCTCAAAAGTGAAACGTCCCCTTCGAAAGGTTTCGGAACGTTTTGTAAACAGGAAAGTAAGAATGGTCGAAAGCAGCCAAAAACTACTGGCAAGGAGTTAGTACAAGAGCTCCAAGCAGCACGGACAACTTTTGTACCCCAGATTGTCAGTAATGTGCGATCTAAGGGAGACTATGCGATAATAATTCACTATCAAAAGAAAATACCCTATTTAAACAAAAATCCGTAGCGGAGGCATGTTTTTTAGTTTACTAAAGAACATTGCATTTATATATACCAGATAGCTGTTGGTTAAATACCTTTTGGTCTGACGAGACCAAGATTGAGCTGTTTAGCGTCACTTCCTATCGGCAATGTCAGAGGAGAAAAAACTAAGTGAACAACACAAAGAACATCGTCTCAACAAGTAAACATTGTGGTTTCTCTCCCCTTGTAATACTGAGCCATTATATGCAGCCGAGGAAAGTATAGATGAGGCTATTACCGCGATATATTAACCGTAAAACTCAATCCATCATTCATAGCTCTTAAAAGCTATTTTGTTTGAAAACGATGTGAACAAAGATATCACCAAAGACAACAAGAAGAAATGAATTACTTGTAAATAATAAAGTAAATATATTAAATAAGACCTTTCCAACTTACTAGTCTCAACCCGACAGAAAATCTGCGTCAGCCCAATGATGTGAACCAACTAAATATTTGCCTGGTAGAGTGATCCAAACTACCATCAAAAGAATACTTAAAACTAACAGCATTTTACGACAAACGACTACTGCTGCATGTCATTACCAACAAAGACTTCTGCAAAGTATTAGGTGGAGCTTTTCCAGGGTATTGAATACTTATATGCTTTGTCATTACAGAATTATTGCTATATGTTTATATTACCATATCCTCGTGTTTTATTGGTATTATTACATAGGTGTAAACCGCGTATGTGTAAATTAGCAATACATAAAATAAAAATATGTAACTAATATAAAAAAATGTTTGCCAAGCATATATTGTATACATATTTACCCCCAGTGTTTAAGCCTACTTTTTGTATGCCACCCTTGATTTGAGGTGTAAAAATATTGATTGGTTTCATAGAATTCGTGTAAAATTGGAGCCTAAATTTTTAGCAATCCTGGTAGGGAAGTCATATTAAAATATTTCAGTATCAGTTTGTATCATCTTACGAATGGACATGAGAAGTAGCGCTTCCATTGTTTAGTTGATTCCAGTAGGTTCTGAGTTTTCAGGTGACTGTTTCCTTAAGTTTCTACTAGGGTTTCCTGTTTCTTCCAGTCCTTCTAGGTTGGCACCAGGTGATCCATAAATTTACCCTTGACACATTGTGACCATATACATTTAAACAGAAATGAATTAGGGTCATAAATAATCGACATAAATCTATTTTTGTTGATTCAAAGACGAGAGAATAGATTTGAGAAGATTTAAAGTCACTTCAAAACTAGAAGTCACCCACGGGGGGAATAACGATTAAAGTTATGCGGGAATAACATTTCAGACAAGGGGAGGTGGGTAGGGATAGGGATAACAAAAAGTGGTGAATGTGATGAAGATGATATAGGATAGATAGAAATATAGTGTAGAGGGAGAGATGGTTGATGTGATTATGAAGGTAGGGTAATGCTTTCGATGTTGTGTGATTTTTGTTTTTTCGGTATGATTGGGTGTGTGTGTGTGTGTGGGGGGGTATATTTTCCCTCCTATGACATTCAAACCAACGTGGAAATTCCAAACACATGAAAAGTGACCAACCAAATTCGACAGATTTGTAGCCAAAGTCGAGATCCCCTACAATGGCTGGAATTTAATTCATATCGAGCCCTGGGCAAGGAAAAAGAAAAATAACCAACAAGGGCATCATATACAGAGATAAAGTTTTGTAGAGCTAAAGTAGTAGAGTTTGAAGTAAAATTGCGAGGAAGATAAATACACTGTCATTTGCACCTTTCTCGCTCTTCCTGCATTTTCTTCTATTTATTCAGTTCCTATCCCTTCGTCTCTCTTTGCACGTCCCCCTCCTCTTCTCCATCGAGTGTAAATTCCCTCGTAAGTTATTGTGTAAAGGGCAAAAATAAAATATTGTGCGCCCTTCATTTTTTTTAATGCTTCAACTTAATTCATCGCGGTTTATTTACAATCCAAGAGTTTTCGTTTTCCCCAATTTTACCACATTTACGAAATATACCTGTTGGCTTCGCCTTATTTTTTTCTAAATTCCTTTTTTTAGGCCAATTTTCTTTCATTTTTAAGTCCAAAACAATACAAAAGTTAAAAAAACTATCGTAGTTTCGTGGACCTAACATAGTTTCATCTTTTAAAATCTCGACGCTGAAACGGATTGGTAAGAAACGTTTGTGAGATTACATTTTCCTCTCCATCATTCATCTTCTCTATGAGTAATAAAATTACTTACATCAGCAACAAATTGAACTTGAGAAATATCTTCGTCCTCAGTTATTTCATAATCTAATAAACTCATTAAAAGATTCCACACTGTGGTAGGTTCAAAACTGTGGTAGGTTCAATAATTTAGCTATGAAAACAAGTGATGGACCACTTCAATTTATTATTACTATCATGCTGACAAACACAGTGCTTTCAGTTTTATAATACAGTTTAATGTATTGCTTCTTATAGCCATGGTTCATTGGAACAGATTTCTACTATAGGATAAAAGGAAGGTAATAAAGATTTATAAATAATTTGATTGATCGAAAAAGACGCAAAAATAATTTGAATGATTGAAAAATAATGTATTATAAATAGTTAATACAATCGATGGAAAAAAATGTTCGTAAGAACATTTAAATGAGAAGAAAAAAATAACATAGAAAAAATAGATACGAACAGTGGAAAATTGTTTGTTTGTCCTCCAAACGAACAAGCTACTTTACTTTCAAAAAATATTGCCCTTTATATCATTTTAATTTATAACTTCCTTTTTATAATCATTTTTTCATGTTACTTTCCAATGGACCTTGAAAGCAACGAGTTAAAATAAATTGTCGATTATATAGTGTATATAATTACTACTGTTTTTCCATTTACCGATTGAAGACAAAACCTAAACCTAGTATCATTATAACATCAAAATATAGTTTGTCCATTTTTTTTATTTGTAACATCATTCCCTAGAGCATTATTAATCAACTTCAAACATCGCTGTAACAAAATGCATTCGACCCCACAATGCCAAATGATTCCCTAGAGCATTATTAATCAACTTCAAACATCGCTGTAACAAGATGTATTCGACCCCACAATGCCAAATGATTCTGTGCATCAACATACTCTCATGTTCCAAATAAGTGAAATTGGTATTTGAATAGTCTACGCCCTACGGCCTGAATAATGAAGTATAATCTGGACAAAAGAGAATAAACAAAAATCCGAACTAGAGAGAACCCCGTACCTTCATGAAGCTACAAGGAACCTCCAACGCTCTACAGATCAGTGCTTATCTGATGTCCCTAGATCTTACCTTCTACGCCGCTGGTTTCCTGAGCTCTTAAGTAGCTATTTCCTGCTTATAACTAAAACGATTTATCGAAGCCTCTTGTAAATATACTTCACAAATTAGGACTTAAACCCACTTACATCTCTCGCTTGATCATTTCAAGGATTGTTTGTTTATTGTACCGTAAGATGCATATAAATTCTATTTTAAGAATTATATTCTAACATACAACTAATCACATGTCTATCTGACTTTATTAGTATGTTACCTTGTTTCATGATCTCCACCAGAGGTATAAAGACCAAAATTTTGTGTCAGTATGTTTATTTTCTACGAACTTAGTCATGTAGTCTGTCTCTCTGGTGTGATATTAGTTATTAAATTCTAGTGCTAGCCTTGAGCATTCCATACATAGTCGACAACGCCCTTGCAAGAATTGTGTGGTAGTGGCCTCAATTAGAGCCGGAAGTGAGAATTCCGGTTTTCCCGCACCCGACAATAGATTGGTCCCTGGTTCGGCTGTGAAGCCAAGCGCGAGGAGTGCCAGAAATTTCCCTTCACTTAAAATGCGTTTAATGTTTTGTAAATCAAGAGATTTTTCTTTTACATTTGTAAATTTACGGTCGTAATAAAAATACTCAAAGCCATTTTATTTTCAAGTTAGATGATTTGAGGCAAGAAACTTTGCAATGAAACGTGTTTGTGAGTTTGTTTCAATGTCTAAGAGCCTAGCAGGTTAAACACCTGGGAATTGGTAAAGAACCCTTTCTTTCGTACTCAGTTATAACTTCCTAAATCTAAACATTCATCCTTTATTATTTAAAAGATTAATACTATTCGGTAATAAACGCTCAATGCAATCTGCGATAGTGGGCTGATGGTCTGTCGCCCCATCCTCAGATACCCGGACTATGTGCTTCCAAGAGAGCTTCCCTATCAATATAGTCACCCATAATTGTTCAAAGCCACTATGAACAGCGACTCCATGGTATAGAAATTCGCGAATGACGTCACAGAAGTGATAATCGTAATTTATTTTCTTGATTCGAGTTCAAACAAATGAAAATACGTCACTCGAAATAAAGGCAGGAAAGTGCCAACTTGATTTAGCTGTGTAAATTAATTTTTATTAAATGGAAATGTAAGATTTAAGTTGGATATTATATTTTTATGACCGCATCTTCTTCGTAGTCTTTACATTGAATTTCCTCTTTCTCGTGGTGTTGTTATCTCCTCTATTGTCTGCTCTAGAACTAATTAGAGGAATATTGAATTAAAAGGGATAAAAGAAACTGACATTTATGGTTTGTATTTCAAAATTTCATTTCAAAGGCAATTAATTCCTCGATGTGACTTACTAAGAAAGGAACTTGTTGTTGGTGAGAAGGACTGAGTTATAAAAGGACCGAATTTGGGGATTCAGTTATTTTTAAGGACCGGTTTCTTGTATTCAGTTATTTTTAAGGAACTTGTCAGCGATGAACAGGACTCAGTTACAAAAGGACCGGTTTCTTGGATTCAGTTATTTAAAAAGAACTTGTCAGGACTGAGTTAAAAAGGACCGAATTCTTGAATTCAGTTATTTTTAAAGAACCTGTCAGAACTGAGTTAAAAAAGACCGAATTCTTAGTATTGAGCAGGACTGAGTTACAAAAGGACCGAATTCTTGGATTCAGTTATTCCTAAGGACTTTTGCTCTCACGGTCCTTTAAGAAGGCCTGCAATTGTAGGTCAGGTCTAGCTTGCGTAACCATGCTGTAGTTGACATCTAGAAGATTGAATGCCCTCTCTGCCTCAATTCAGGCAGAAAGAACTACACCTAAATATCTTCCACGCATTCTCACTTTATCATATTCACCACTTCACCTTACATTTTTTACAAACCTTTGGCGGGAGATTCCCTCGTTGGTTATCCTTTTAACCGAAATAAATCCCTTAAGATCGAATTTTGAGTAATTTGGTTCTTTTTTTAACTTATCTTTGCTAACCATTTGAGGCTACCATTCAATACCCTTCCTCCCATCTGGTTTGGAGGGCTAACGAAGGCGGAATTACTCCCCGCGGGAAAATAAAAAAGAACACTAAAATAGTAAAGATGTGAGTGAATAGTTTTTTAACTAAGAAAAATATTTATTAGAAGTGTATGTGTGGCATATTTTATGATTAGTAATAAAGAAAAAAGGTAGAGTGGCTCATAATTGCGAAATTACACTTCCTGTGAACGTACTACCATGCCAAATTACTTTTTTTAGCGTCTATCTGGCGACTGCTTACGAGGGTATAAGTCGCCATCTCAAGTACCACGTAACTACACAAACGATGCATTTGACCCCGAGTCCATTTCCCATCTTTCTCATACATGGCTATAAAGATTACTCTCGCATTCCATAGCCTCTTAACTCCCATGTCCTTCCTTCCCATTCTTTCCACTGTCGAGCCTCTGCTTCTATCCCCACTAAGCACCCTTCCAACGTCCCCCAACACCATTCTCTTGTTTTCCACGGGTCAAGTCGGAGGAGAGAGAGTCCGATCTACTGGTCCTGAATTGCCTTAATTAATACCTGGGAACGGACACTGGTTGTCCTTAGCGGTTGTTTCCAGTGTCGGAAAATCCATAACTCTTCCACCCAAGTCCATCGACCTGACGATCTATCACGGAGGGAAAGGCTGTCCGGCGAAGGACGCTAATAAATGAGAATAGATTGGCTTAAACTGTTACTTCCTGGCGCCAAATTCGTCTCTTTATCTTGTGTTCCCGGCGCGTGGCAAAGGCCCTACCAAACGATACAAACACACACGCAGAAACGTATTTAATAAAAACATTCGCTTACACATACAGTCACACTATAGGGAAGTATGTTTACCCTGCACTCGCACAGTGACATACTTTTACATACTAATGCGCTCATATATATATACAATGTACATTGTGTACAAATTTCTTTTATAAACTTTCGTGATGTTACTGTTGGTTTTCGCTCATAAATAAAAATAAAATCACGCCCAAATACACAGTTTTACCCAATAGTTAGGGTATTCCTATTTTACATATTTTGATCGTGTGTTTCGAGTTAGTATTCTAAAGTTTTCTTATTCTTTATTGCCTATGTGCGTGTTTTAGGTTGATTGTTTCGGTCTGTTTGAGATGAGAGGAAAGGTGAGTTGCTATTCTACTTCAGGTCTATCTTTTCCTCTACTGTAGCGCTTATGATTCTGATTATTTTAGGTTCCGTAGAACGAGAATAACCCCAGGTATTCTTTAAGTACTTTAGGCAAATGAAAGATGAGGGAGGAGAGGGTGGACAGTCTTATAAACAAAATTTAAAGACCTGAAAGCCTGAAACAGATCTCATCCGAAGAAACCCTCTTATTTTTAAAAGCTATTCATTTAACTTCATTCTTAAATCAAATATGGAAATGTATGGTAGAGGTGGTAAAAACCTGTTCTCTACAATAATAACTAGTTTCTTCTATAAGTCAGGTTATTTAAGAAAGGCATAATTTAAACCTCTTTCCTCAAACCAAACTCTGCCCAATAGTTTCAAGCGAGGCAGAATTCATGTTGAATAAAATCGTACAACTTTGTCAATATGGCTAAATTAGGATGCTATTACGTCAAGACAACACGTGACCACCAGAGAAACCATAAGAGGGCTTAGTAATTTTTATATGGAGTCTATGGGCCACCTTGCACACTCTCTGGCTAAATCTGTTATCGTATTATGAGGTTAGTGAATCAATAGGAATTTCTAAATCAGGCATGGATAACCTTTTTGGAATTATGGGTCGCACCGCAGTCTTGAGAAAAGAACTGCATTTCCCATTTCAAACCAAATATTGAATTTTGAGCCTGTATGTTTCAAAAGTTGAGGTATACTCAGCGGCGCCTATTAGATGGCCTATTATGTTTGACGAGATGGTGATTCCAATAGACTTATGAAAAATTACTTAAATGATTAAATCACTTAATGACAGAAATTAAATAAAAATCTAATTGTTTCATATTATTACACGTGGAATTGGACGCCGCATCTATTTCCCAGAAGGGTTGTATTCAGGTTGAGGATCTCAGTACTAAATCAAGGCCAAAATGATTTTTACAAGCGTGTTATTGGAAGAAGAGTAGTTGTAAGAACTCAAGTGAATTTACGAGTATTCTTACAGTTTTAAGGAGGTTTAGTTCTCTATGTTAAACAATGATAAAAATATACAGAATTATGTTTAGTAATAACGCGTAAAAAAACAAAAATCATTCTGAGAACTAAAAAAAAATCCAGAATTGTTTTCGACCTTAACGTGTAAAAAAACAAAAACGAGAATAAAAATCCAGAATATGTTTGGCCCTAACGTGTAAAAAATAACAAAAAAACAAGAATAACAAAAAATCTATAATTGTTTGGCATTAACGTGAAAAAAACAACCAACAAAAAATCCAGGATTATTTTTGTCATTAACCTGTAAAAAAAGAAAAAAACAAATAGTGAGAAATAAACAAAAATCCAGAATTATGTTTGGCATTAACGCGTAAAATCCAACCAACAAATGGTGGGAAATTAAAAAAAAATCCAGAATTGTGTTCGGCATTAACGTGTAATAAAACTAATCACCAAATTAATCCTTTTGGACCCACGCAAAACATCGCTTCTGGAAACGAGGGTCAAATGAGCGAGCAACGTGACGGTTCTCTGCCTCGTTTTGGAGTTCTCCAATTGTCGCGGGTCAACGTTACGAAACCGAGGATGAGTCAGGAGAATCGCGTGCCCTCTATATTCCCAGTGCTCCAACTAGTCGCGTCTTTTCTCTACCAAGACTGTATTTTTACACATCTTCACATTATCTAACTTCTCCCCTTTCTTTGCAAACGACTTTCGAAAAACCTTTGATTGGAAATTCTCTCGTTGGTGTTCGCTTTTTTTAAATAAATAAAATTTCCATGTGGCCCCCACATGGCACCCATCAACTACAACGTTAATTGTGCGGGAAACCGACCATTTGGCGCCAATTATGTCGAGGCTCGAGTGGGGTGAGTGCGAGAGGGACTGAAACGTAAGTGGCTTGGTGGTAAAGGTGTTGGAGTGGCACATCGAAAGTTACCTCATCGAATCCAGTTTATGTCAAAGAGAGGGGGGGAGGTCTATCTGCCATGTCTTTCTTGTTTGTCTCTCCCCCCCCTCCTGTCTCAAACAGGTTTAGAAGAGTTGCGTGCCCTCCTTATCTACTTTCCACACATATTCATTAACTTCACCCCTTATTTTTACCTTTGCAAAAATAGTGATTCCCTCGTTGGTTTCCACTTCCTTTAGTTATGCAATAATATTTTCTCTCCTTTATCAAATTTATTCCTTTTTTTATTATTTACTACTCTTTTATAGACGCCAATTATAACAATTACCAAACACTAATTAACCCCTGTTTACGTATTTACCAAAAATGTATCTGAATTTTAGCTTTACCCCTCTACGTTTCGCCCTTATAATATTTCGCTTAGTTTATCTTCGCATTGTATCAATTATAACCACTTCATCACGTTCTACTCTCCTCCTTTCCCCGGTGTGTATTAAAACAGCATGTGTACATATATTCTCGTAACTTTAATCACGCAATCTTTCCTTGTGGCCAGAGCTGAGTCCTGTCATCACAGTTTATGTGTGAGGAATCTCGGACCGTGATTAATATGCCCTGTTTCAATTTAACTAATCTGTGTATGATGGATGCCTCACTCTCCTTAATGAACTTAAACGTTCACAGGCGCGCACAGCTTTGCCCTGGTTAGACCTCAACACGCCCTTAGAGGGTCGCTGAGATCAATTGGTGTACAAGCGGGGGGTTTCGGTCGTCTGCTGTTTATCAAGAAATTTATGTTCTTTCAAAGACTGTTGACCGAGTAGGAACTATTTAGGTTAATTTCACGTCCAGTAACACTATCATTTTTTCATAACTTACAAACTTTCAGATAGAGAGACTCAACATGTTTTTTTAGTTTAGTTTTGATGTAATAATTAATCTACCTTGGAGTAATTGCACCTTGGGTTAATTTAAGGATGCTCTGGGGTAAAATTGAAGTAAAAAGATCAAAATATTGCTTTAAATATGACAAAAGTTTATTAAATTGGTTCGAATGAGCAAAAGCGAAATGGTTACTTTACTTAGTAGGCAACCGACCTTTTTTTTGCCATTCCCCTATGTTCTACGGTAAATAGTCATTACCACAAATTAATAAATTATAAAGATTTACAATCAGAGTTTGAGAGAGATTTGGAAATGTTGATCGAAGCGTTTGGAAGAGGGGAGGAAGCTAAAAGCATAGCATAAAAGAGTAATAGTATGGTAATGGCAGGGAGAAGATTGGTTGGAGTGTAAGGATAGAGTCAGTAAATTACACTTGAACGAGTGCAATGTTCAAATTAACGATTTTACCCTCGAATATAAAGATATAAAGCGCAATAGCAACGAGGCTGCATCACTCAGAAAATTGTAAGGAGAGTAGAGATCTGTAAGGAAAGTGATGAAGGTGAAGGGAGAAAAATATGTGTAAGATATATAGCTCCTGATCCTCCTGCACACATTTGGGGTGGAAGGACAAACTGCTGTCTGGAAACCCCTTAAGGGGTTACCCAACCGGAGCAAAGAGGAAAGGGATCCCCTTCCCCGGGCTAGAAGCAAGGATAAGTGGACGAAGGCTGGTTGGCGGCTAGTCTGCGAAATTAGTCGTCGGGCAAAAAAAAGGTAGGGCGCTGTAAAGAAAGTGGAGAAAGAAGAGTGAAATGGAGAAGTCTAGGAATGAAGCCCAGGTAGTCTCATTCTATTTTAAGACTGCCGTGAACAATGGGGCCGGAAGGGCACCTCGTTTCCCAATAAAACACTTATAACAGTCTACTTGGTGTTAGTGTATGGGAGTGAGACGATGTAGTGTATGGGAGTGAGAAGATGTTGAGAGTGCGACGATATAGTGTATGGGAGTAAGACAATGTAGTGTATAGGAGTATGCGACGATGTAGTGTATGGGAGTGAGACAATTTAGTGTGAGGGAGTGTGACGATGTAGTGAATGGGACTGCGGCGATGTAGTGAATAGGAGTGCGACGATGCAATGTATGGGAGAGAGACAATGCGGTGTATTGGAGTGAGACAATGTAGTGAGCGTATGGGAGTGAGATGATGGTATGGAAGAATGAAAGATCTCCATCTCCAGTGAGAGCATTGCAACCGTATATATATATATATATATATATATATATATATATATATATATATATATATATATATATATATATATATATATATATATATATATATATATATATATATACATGATTGGTAGACATGGAAGGGGTTTGTGAGGGGGCATGATTGGGGCCTTCTGCCCCCGGATGAAACATAGCGCCCCATTGTTATGAAGGACCAATTTGCGCGGAAGAATTAAAGGGAGTTTTTTTCGTTCTTGTTATGGCATAAATTGATGGGAGTGGGTAGTGTTGTTGTGGCATTGGTGGGCGCCTACCA
This sequence comes from Ceratothoa steindachneri, assembly GCA_963969495.1. Taxonomy (NCBI): domain Eukaryota; kingdom Metazoa; phylum Arthropoda; class Malacostraca; order Isopoda; family Cymothoidae; genus Ceratothoa; species Ceratothoa steindachneri. The sequence continues at coordinate 35,737,102 of OZ018339.1, read as the reverse complement.
CACTTTGTGAGAAGGTGGGAGACGATGATTATGAAGGCGTCCTTAACAATGTCAGAGAGAAAAGCTATTTACCCTTAAGCATCTATTGACATAAATGGGAACCATTAATATAATATTTTCTATTAACTTGTTGAACTATTTAATACTTGGTTTCAATTTATAGTTCCTTGATTCCTTGGACAGAAATACCATGGCTACTTTTCCGTATCCGAACTAGAATTAGCTTCTTTACTAGATCCAGCATCCCTTCGGGAGATTCCTAGTACTCCTTCTTTTGCCATTATCAAACTCGTAACCAGAGAGTACTTCACTGACAAAAGCTGAATTATTGATCAATTTTACCTTGAAAATTCCGATTACAATGATTACAACAGCTTCCTCTGTCCCATAATTGTATTCATATAAAAGGAAACTTTCTATTAAAAAAAACCTTTGCCTTAAAGTTTCGAAACTTTAGAAGTCGCGTAACGCCCGGTAAGCGAACTAATCACCCAAAACTGCATCCCTCTTTCCGTTCTTGATCTGCTAATGGGCAAATCAGCGTAATTGCCTAATTGGTTCTCGGTCGACTCGAATTCCAACCGTCGCTTCTCCTCCCCCCCACGACTATTTCGGTCAAGGGGAGATGGAGGGATAGGTCATGGTGGGCCATAAATGTCACGAAATTGCCGACTCAAATCACGGAAGAATCACTCCCCGGGAGTTTCTCCTGGCTGCAATTTCCTCATGTACGTCTCTGGGCCGCGAGAGGGGAGAAAGAAGAATCCATTAATGGGGTTTTTACATCAGTTCGTGGGTAAAGTAGGGTAACTTTAAACCCCATAGTGGGAGGTCGAATTCGTTACAAGAATGAGACAAAAGTTTCGCTTTTTAGTTTCTTTGATGTTCGACCGATAGAATGAGCGATTTCGATGATAATTGCGATTTTTCTTAGGTTTCCTTTCGCTCTATTTTGAGCTGCTTATTTTTACGATTTCTCTTCATTATCGTAGCCAAAGAATCGTAAAATATTCGGCGTTAATAGGCGAAGATCATTAACGTAATTATATTGTCTGAAGAAACAAAAAACTATTTTAATAGAAAAAAATACCAGCTTGCGTGAAATTGTCTCTGGTCTTTTAATCACTCAATACAAATTGTGCTACAAAAATTCCAACCTTGATAGAAGCTCTTAAAAATCCAAATCCATTCCTATTTACAACAATTTAACACTTTCAATTAACTTCCAATTGAAAATTAACGATGAGATTTACCACTGTTAGCTTGGAATCCCTCCCTTTTAATCTTTATCCCCTGCAGTCGTAAGCTCTGGCTCCCCTTCTTAAGGACTACAAGGAATCTTCCTGTTCACAGCGCATATCTCCATGTGATCACTGGGCAATCGAACCGGGTTATCCAAAAATTGACCCACAAGGGGAGAGTAGAGGGTCGAATATCTACTTTCCCTGGGCTAATTTGTTCTGGCTATTACACCCCCCCCCCAGGCCAAGGTTTTGAGGTTAAATGAGATCACCTAATGAGGTTCACCCCTTGAATAAAACTTTGATAAAGCGAATCGTCTGAAATCACATTTTTCTATTTTCCTGGGGGTAAATTTCAAGTTTCATATATGTGCTCTTGCTTTCAAAATCTATATGGATAATGTCAAAATGGTTTATTTTGATATGTATAAAAGTGATGAAGTGAGAGGAAGTGAAACTGTATGGAAGATAAATAGCCGAAGATCTCATTACAAACATCGGGGACAGGAGGGCTCGTAATTATCTTCGTATCAATTGGAGCATGGTGGCCCATGCTACAAACAATACACCCTTGCGGGACAGGAGCATTGGGGCAAGTAAGGCGTGTTATTCCTCCAAGATTTGGTTGTAGCAGAGGCTTTCCCTTGTTGCAAATTTCACCCGTTTGAAGGCGATTTTAGAGAGGTAAAGATATTTACGTTGCCCCTAGCAACGACCCACCTCCTAGACCAGCGGCTTCTACGAACTCCCCCGCCCGGACGAAGTTCGATCCGTACTCACTGTATCTCCATGTCTTAGGTTGTCAAGTGTTGGACATCCTGTGAATCTCTAGTGCTACTGGATGCAGTGTATGTCGGTCAGGCCGGTGTTTAGTTTGGGATAATGGCCACACCGGACATTTGCGAGGAGGACCGGACCGTATGTTTGCGCTAGGTGGATATCTGGTAGAATCACGTTTTGGGTTAAGTTTGAACGCAGAGAGTGAACGACTGGCTGTGTTATGTACGTATATTTTGTGTGAGACTGGGGCGGAGTTTAAACCTCGGTGGACACACTCGGGGGGTCTTCGTTGTTTCTCCTCTTAGTCAATAGATAAAAAAAAATCCTGGAGTCTGAATTAGTTGCATAGAAGTCAAAGACAATAACTAATATTTAAATAACAAATGTTTCTGACAGAAAGATTTATTTTAGGTTATGATAAGAATTTATGTTCCCTGTATATACATCGCTATTTGTATACATTCTATAAACCTTGCCAACAAATTTCATAGAGAGGTTAACAGAGAATTTATTCAGTTAGTTCTTTTTGTATGAGAGTTTGCAGGTGCTGGTTGGCATTAGAAATAAAATTGATTTAGATTTAGGTGATTAATCACGTCTCTTAAATGATCGATTGCTCGCATTGGTACGAGTCAAACAAAATTATCTCTATGGATGATTATACATGGCCCTTTTGCCGAGATTGACGCAAAATTTCATTGATAAATCAATCACTTTCCGAATTTGAGTGATTATCTTTACTAGGTTGAGTTTAGGTGAGGCAGAAAAACAACCTATATAACCCAAATTCCCACACACTATACTTAACAATTAACAACATAACCTAAACTAACTTCTCAGCTACACATATTTACGAGATGTTTTCTTTGCTTCGTCAAATTTAGATGGTTATTTATCTTCACTTAGTCAAATTAACTGTTTATCTTGATCAATATGACAAGTGATAATCTCTCTTAGTGTTCTTTGGGACGCCTTATCTTTACTTGATCCTTCATGTATAATTATATTTTCTTTATCTCCCTCAAGTAAAAATATTAGAGATCTCAGAGGAAAACAATCACTCTACGGCCCTATAAAGAGGTAAAGGAATGGGGTCAGATATAGGAGATCGAGTGTCCCATAGGATATGAGTGATATCTACCTCCTAGACATTCACTTTTTCCTTAACTTTACCTCGTCCCTTAATTTCTTGCCAGAATTGTATGAAAGATTTCCCTTGCCAATTTTCGATTTTTTTAATCAGAAAAATCAGTGATTTGTCTTTGAGAGTAATTTTCTATTTGAGGAAAAATGAACGGTAGGATAAAGTTTCTATTTAAGCAATCTGATTAATCCATATTACTGAGATTAATAAAGTCCTAGTAAATCCTTGCATTTATAAATTCTATGGGCTTTTTGTGAGTTTTGGGGGGCATTTTGGATCGTCTTCCAGCCACCCGTTAAAAGGTAGCAAGTATAGCATGGAAAACGCGTTGCAGCTGACATCTTGAGCAGTGCGTGCTATCCACAGCCCATCTACCAGTGTTCCCTCCTGATTCCAATGTGCGTGAGAAGATCTGAGGCTACATATCTCCCTCACATTTTCACTTATACTATCTTCACCAATTTCTTTATAGGTCTCTCTCTTACAAGCCTACGGAAATGCCTTCGTCGGTTTTCGCCCTCAATTTTGAGAGAAAAAAATATTATCCCTCCATACTCAAAATGAACTGTATTAAGTGTCAGATACGATAATACGGTTTTAGACATTTTGGCGGGCGAAGAAAACCCCCTATGGTTTTTATTTCTAAAAATTCCATGAATTCTGCGTTAATAAATGTAGGAAGTGAGGAAAATCTCCATGGTTACATATATTTATATATGTCGTCAAGTGCGAGATCTAAATCTTAGAAAAGGTACCTTTCTCCGTTAATTAAATGTAATAGTGCTGAAACTAGTCAGTTTGGTATCAATAAAATCCTAAATAATCCAAGGCTTTAATGTGCTATTCAATAAAACAGAAACTGACCTCATTCTACCAATATGTTTGCTCTCAGGCGGTCAAGGAATAGGAGTACAATGGAAGATGAACGATAATAAAGACAATAAAAAACTAGTGGTAAAGAGAGGAGGTCTTACGGTTGCTTCCATACGCTGTATAGACCCGAAGTTCTGATTTGGTTTCACGGCGGCTGCCATATGCTGTAAAGATCCCAAGTTCAGATTCCCCATTAAACTGTAAAACCCACTGAGAAAAAATGGCTTTAAAATGAAGCAGATCGCATCAAATTATTTAATCGTATTATTATTCCTGTAACTCAGTAAGAATAAAAGTCCTAAACTAATAACAATCAATTTATTCAAATACGCTTTGTTTGGTTCAGAAGCTTGGCTTTCATTTACTTGTATCAATTTCAATACAAATTAGTATGTATCTCCTTTACATCAAAATTTACCATTAGTTCATAAAACACTAATATCGATTTTTTTTGTCTTTGCAGGCTATGGGTACGAGACAGCTGCCTACGGAGGTCAGTCCTACCCATATATGACAGGTCAAGTTTACGGTGGCTATGATATGACTCGTGGATACTCACCCACATCTACTTCTACCCCATCCTACATGAATGGTACCTATTCAGCGATGTACCCATCCGCGCCTTCGCCATACTCCATGTCACAGGTGAGACTGCCAATCACTTCCATTTGGGTTTTAAACGTTCTCGTTTATCTTCTCTGTTTTTTTTCAAACTTTCTTACTTCTAAGTACAAAAACTTCTTCGATTGCCATTCATTATTCATTTCTTTCACGAATTAAAGCCCTACACCCCTTTAACATTGATCAAACTCTAAACGCCTTTGGTTTGGTTCACGATCTAATCAGTTAGTACATATAGCAACATTATCTCTAATACTAAAGGTTTTATTTGTCTGACCCCATTATTCCTGGAAACTGCATAAAATCACTGAATAATTACGAACGCATTATAAATAGAGCAATAAATAATTGAATATTACTATAGTATTCTTGGAAACAACCTATTAAAAACTTGCTTTCAGGAGTTCATAGAATTGCACCATTAGCATTCAATATCAGTAGTACTGAAGATGTAAACCAATCCACTTCTATAAGGCGTTTCTTAATAAATTGATCCAATACTTACGGTAGTTTTCCTCCGATAAAACACTCCAATTATACTAAATGTATAATTTTAGCACCTGTCATATGTAATAATGATATAAAATTTAGACGCATAAATTATTCTGATCTATCCACTCATCTCCGGTAGAACCGGTAAAAATTGCTTAGCTGCATCCATAAAAGAATAGCGGATGCTGGCATTAAACTGTAACGGTACGACGCAACATCCTGGCGCAGCTTGATGGCCCAATTACGCCGAAAACATTCTTTGCATTCTCCGTTTTATGAAGATGTACTTTATTTCTATTTACAGATGGCGTCTATGGCATCAGTAGGGTCCGTCGGCTCGGTAGGATCTTCTGCCTCTCACTCCCCGACCCCGATTAAGTCAGAGACCCCTACATTGCCAGTTTCCTCTCCGGGTGGTCCCATGACGTCGTCAGTTCCGCATGTGGCAACAGCGGCCGACTATCAAAGTTAGTATCGGAACTCAATCTCTCGCATGAACCGAGCAAAAGGAAAATACTTGAACCAGTGGACATTTTTTTTTTTTAATATTATCCCGCCATTATAGTCATAAAAAAATACAACCATAGGAAATGTCATAAATGTTCATTTCTGGTTGGGTAACCTTTGCTTGATTTATTCGTAAATAACTGAAAAAAAAGCGTTTGGAATATTTAGCAATAAGGACACCGAAAATAGGAGCTAGTTGATAATTAGACGCTCATGATAGATAAATATCAGGAAATACCAATTAAATAGGCCATTTAAGATTATTTTCTGGCCTTTCCTATATTAGAGATTTTAGTTATGATGGATTTTCTAAATATAACCTGTCTGTTGGATCTTTACCAACCGAAACATGGAAATGCCATTTTGCGGTCTATTCAAACCAATTATCATCTTTTAGTTTAATTGGAGTAAAATAGTAAATTCTTAAAACATCTGTTTTCAACGCCCCTTCTTTTACACACGCACATACACCTGTAAAACTATAGCCGTAGAGGAAATTGTGTGGAGATTCGAACCTACACTATCATACGCCCTTCGCTTCTCAGATAACAGCTCTAAACACGATGCTACAATTTGACGCACACCTTTTAGCTGTACGTCAAATAATAAGAAAATCGCTTTGTTTTTCAAATGATCAGCGTGAACAGAACGCCTAGGCAGATCCTTAGCCTGTCCAGCCTGTAGAAGGGTTTGCGTGAAGAGACAGGAGCGCTTATTAGTGCAGGTTCGAATCTTTAAAATTTCCTGGAAGGTCAGGGTTTGATTAAAACGCGCCTCACATGCATTATGAATTATTTGGGTACATACATCTAGGGATGGAGAGGGAGTGTATGAGAGAAGAGAGAGAGAGAGCGAAAAAAAGATCGAGAGAGTTTGTGTGTGTATGAGAGAAGAGAAAGAGAGAGAGAGAGCGAAAAAGAGATCGAGAGAGTTTGTGTGTGTATGAGATAGTTATATATAGATGGCTGGATAGATGGAAAGATAGATGGAAAGATGGATGGAGAAATGAAAAGACAGATGAATGGAGATATAGAAAGTAGTGGAGAAGGAGAGAGACTATGAGAGGAGAGAATGAAATAGAGCGAAAAAGAGATAAAAAAAGACAGTATGAGAGGAAGAAAATAGAGAGGAAGCGAGAGAGAGAGAGAAGGTGTGTAAGTGTGTGGTGGAATAAAGCCTCTTTTTTTATCTTGACTCAACTAAAAATGTATTCCAGCGAACAATCAAAATGTTTTACTACGACAAAATTATTTACTTAAAAAAAAGGGGGGGCGATAGGTTTTATTTTTTTATAGAGGTCATAAAAGTTACTATTCATTTTACAGTTACTTTAACTCTAGTATTTATAACTCTTAATATTTATATAGGAACATTAGACGAATATTTGGACCCCATTTTAGTGTATTTTTATTTTTTGCGAGTCATTCCTTCCGTGAAATCTTTAGGCATGGAGCATTAATCCTGCTCGTGTGCGCGTCAGTGTACGTGTCTGTAAAACACTCTTAATACGCTCATAACTTTTCAGTTATGCTTCATTCTCTCTTTTGGGGGGCGGGCAGGAGATTAAAATAACACAATACTATTGTACTTATCCGTGAGGGTCTTAAAACAAACAAATAATTAATAGATTAACAAAAACTATCGAAAACAATGCCTTGGTCATAATTATTACGATGCAAAATTAAATATTGTTATTATTTTTTTATTTCACGCTACAGTAAATTATCACATTTTACTTATTCTGCTTTTTGGTCTCACGTCTATTCAAACAATCACAACTTATTCTTCGAATATAATTTTATTATTATGTTTCGCTCCATGATTTTTGGTGTCCTTTTGTTTAAAGTTTATGTTATTTAGTCATTTATTTGGGTCTTCTTCTCGGTTTCACCTTTTTCTTATTTCTGTTCGCACTTTCCTTTCTTCCCGTTTTACTTCTTCTTTTTGATATTCTATCATTCTTTATCTTCTTTGAAGCATAATCGTCTCTAATAGCGTGATTTTCACTTTCACAGCATTATCTATCCATTCTTGCGCACACCTCAGCTAGTGATTTGCACTCTCACAGCATTATCTATCCATTCTTGAGCACACCTCAGCTAGTGATTTGCACTCTCACAGCATTATCTATCCATTCTTGCGCACACCTCAGCTAGTGATTTGCACTCTCACAGCATTATCTATCCATTCTTGCGCACACCTCAGCTAGTGATTTGCACTCTCACAGCATTATCTATCCATTCTTGCGCACACCTCAGCTACTTACCCTCCAACACCCCTTCGTGTAAACCATATGAGTGTCCAAACTACGAGTGTTGGTGTAGACTCTAAGGGTGTGCAAGTGCGATCGTTGGTGTAGATCCTACGGGTGTGCAAGTACGAGCGTTGGTGTAGACCCTAAGGGTGCGCAAGTGCGAGCGTTGATGTAGACTCTAAGGGTGTGCAAGTGCGAGCGTTGGTGCAGACTCTAAAGGTGTGCAGGTGCGGGCGTTGGTACACACCATAAGGGTGGGCAAGTGCGGGCGTTGGCGTAGACCCTACGGGTGGGCAAGTGCGAGTGTTGGTGTAGCCCCTAAGGGGGTGGAAACATGGGGGGCGTTAGTGTAGAACCTACAGGTGTGCGAGTGCGGGCGTTGGCGTAGATCATACGGGCGTGCATTCACGGGCGTTAGCGTAGATCATACGGGCGTGCATTCACGGGCGTTAGTCTAGGCCCTACAGGCGTCAATGGGCAGATGTTAATTTAGACCTTATAGGTGTGTGGAGACTCTACAGAGGTGTGTGAAGACTCTACAGGTGTGCAAGGGTGTGAGTCTGTGTAGAAACTACGGGCGTGCATGAGCGGCGTTGGTCTACACCCTACGGGCGGGCATGGGTAGGTGTTAATGTAGACCCTACAGGTGTGTGATTGCGAGCGTTGGTGTAGACCCTACGGATTCCCATGGATGGCCATTGGTGTAGACTCTACGGGTGTTTAAGGGCGTGCGTCTATGTAGAACCTATAGGCGTGCAAGTGTGGGCATCGGTGTAGCCCCTTTCGGTGTGCAAAGGCGGGAGTTGGTCTAGACCGTACAGGTGTGCAAGGGCGGGTGTTGGTCTAGACCATACGGGCGTGCAAGGGCGGGCGTTGGAGGCGCCCGTTCGCCTGTCTAGAGACTCTTACTCTCTTTTCTCCGCAGGTGTAGTAATGAAAAGAGAGTTCGCTCCCTGTTCGTCTCCGAGTCAAGGCGAAATCTCACAAATGATCTCGATGTATCTTCCAGGAAGCCAAGAACGACACGAACAGCAAAAAGCAGCTGCCGCCGCCGCCTACATGACTCACGCCCAATACCACGCAGCTCATGCCGCAACGCCAGAGCAAATGCCCCCCACCTCCATGTCTCTCGCCCACATGTAACCCACAACCACCCTACGAAGTGCCCCTGCCGCGGGCGTGGGACTCGCGCCCCGCTCGCCCACGATCAACTCGCAACATGGAGAAGGCGCGATGTTTCTGATCGCCCCGCGAGAGGATGGAGGAGACGATCCCGCCTCGTCGGAATGACAGGATCCCGGTTAGAATCCACGACACAGGGAACGAGTTTGTCGTCATTTCATTTTCTTCGTTGATGCGCTGATAAAAGTTGGAACTGAGGCAAAAATCTCCATGGTTACATATATTTATATATGTAGGCTAGTGGGGAGTCTAAACCTTAGAAGAAGTACCTTTCTTCGAAGCTTGGAGTGAGTTACTAATCGGCGGAATTGAAAATTCTTTGAAAATTCCAAAAAAATAATCATTGTTATCATAATTATGCCACGAAACATAAAAAAGTGCTTGTATATTTTCAGTATAGTCCATTACTAATTGTTTCTAGAAAAGTTGTAAATACATTTTATATATGTATGTAAATTTATCATTTACGAAATACTGTAAAATACTGTCTTAAAGAATAAATTTCAAAGCATTTGGTACAGAAATTAGAGATAATGGAAGAGAGATCGAGAGGGTAAAAAAAAGAGAAAAGGAGAGAAGGAGAAGTCAAGAACAGCTTAATATCAAAAAAATTCATAAACTATTTTTTATGGAAAGTAAAAATAAAGTTAAAAAAAAAGATATATACCGTATATAAATATTCCCTCCTCTATATAATTTTATATGAAGTAATTATAAAAAAAAATATTCACTGGCATTCTACCTTTATTTATATTGTGTAAATACCAAAAGTTTTAGCATTTAAAAAAGGTCTCCAAGACTGGAAGAATTTTTTTTTTAATTTTTTCTTTACAATTTTTTTTTTTGTAAATCTTAATTGTATGGGGTCTCATAGACCCTCAGTATTTGAGATTGCGAAATGTATGGATTTTGTCGACTATCTTTTTACCTTTCGCATAACATGTGATAAAACAACATATTTTTAACTTTAACGCTATGATAAATATTTAAATTTATACCGATGTATAGGTTTTCGTGTAAAATATACACTACCATCAATAATAATAATAATGATTTACATAATGGTAAGTGTAATAATTACAAACTATGTAAAACAATTACGATTAGATAATTCGAATGAATAATTTTTTTGTTATATTAACATATATATATCCATTGTGTCAGAACACAAAATTGTTTCAAAACTCCATTTAATATCAAGTCCGTGTTTTGCACTAAATTGCCACAAAATATGCTAAAATTGGGCTAAAGAATGAGCATAATGAAGTTATTTTGTAAATAAGATAAACAAAACGTAAAATTATTCGTTTTCCACACACTAGCAGGGTTCGGCAAATGCTAAAATACTGTCAACATTAAACTCATGACATTTTATGTAGATTGCAAACAACCTCTTTGATCTTGCAGGGACCAATTTATCTGGTTATTCGACACGGTTCAAATTGCTTCACTAAAACAGGCATACTTTTAGTTCAGACCTAATCTGTGCAATAGATTATATATGTAATATATATATATATATATATACATACATACATATGTGCACTACAAAACTATTTTATATCTTAATTAGAACTTTTAGACCTGCTCTCATATATATAATATATATATGTATGGAGCGGTATATATATACATATATATGGTATCCCTATTTTGCATATTTATCTCGCTTTTTTGCGAACCCTGTATAGAGAAATAAATAATTGTACAAAAATAATTCGAATTTATGGTCTAACCCCAAATTTTTGAGGGAATAATTAATATTTTTGAGTGAATAAGTTTCTAAAAACTTCCAATACCTAATTTTCTTAATATAACCTTTTAATCATTGTTAATATTACTCCTATTATTATGAGATCATTATTATTATTATTTTTTAATAATAGAGATTATTCTTAATTATAAATAGAACCTTGTTATTGGCTTTATTATTATTATTTATTATTTTCTTATTTTAATTGAGCTTTGTACATCATTTGTAAATATTGCACTTTAAACCTTGTCCTTGTTATACGACCACTTCTCTGCAGAAAATTCGATAAACAATTCTTCATCGTTATAAAATAAATTTAATAAATGGTTACATACTCATTAACCTCCCTCAGGTTTATAAAAATAAGGGTTTTTCGAGGGTATGGCTAACGATGAAGGAAAAGGTAGCGAGAAGCGGCTTGTCTTCAAGGCACGCTCGTAGGCGCGCCAGGAAAGCGAAGTTGAAACTCCCTCGGGCAGTTTCAACACCCGTGTTTGGAAGGAAGCTCGACGCTCGTCACCAATGGACTAAAAATTTGATTTATGAAGTTAAAACTAACGAGGGCGTCATTTTTTTCTTCGAACAGAAAATTAACAGAAGCATCTCCGTAAAAAGTTTTAAATGAGATCTGTAATGTAAGTAGAGAAAATAGAAGTGAAAACGTGTAAAAGATACACTTAATCCAGAAAATATTCATATCCATAACTAATACCCCAATATTTTGCTATAGTTTATGAACTATTTATTATTGGGTAACGAAATTTGGAGACATTATGACGGATCAATTAATAAATACACATACAAATCTCATTATGTTTGATAGATAAATAAAAGAGTGACAATTCTTTTTAACGAAAATTCGCAACCAAAACGTATTCATCCAATATCATTTTAATTTATATGGTTTAATTATAAGTTTAGAATAACACAAGTAGTTTCTGTGACCTATTTATAATTTGGATTAGTCAGGAATAGTAGAGAACGTTTTAAATCCTTTTTCTTCGGCATCACAAATTCAACTGCAATCATCATGGCGAAATATGAACATCTTTCTATATCAAATCGAGAATGATTACGAAAATCAAACCTAAGATTAGCAACAAGAAGAGGTTTCTTCGGCATATCGCATACTCAGCAGTCTTTTTTTACCAGCAATTATCATAGCGAAAAGTGAACTGCATTCTTACACCAAATTGAGAATAATTACGGAAAATCAAATCTAAGGTTAGCAGCAAGATTTCTGAAAAATAAATGTTCTAAAATCTATAGTAGATCTCAACGCTCTTATTCTACAAACAATCATCATAGCAAAAGATAATGAAATTTTGCAGGACATCAAATCGAGAATATAAAATTAGAATCTAAGATGAACTAAAAGACGATTTCTGAAGAACTAAATACCCTAATCTATAGTAAGAAAAAGTTTATAAGGAATTGAGGACAACTGCAAATCTCTCTAGTTCGGGTCGTCCTCGAAAATTTCCAGTCCATAGGGTTTGGAGCATCCATAGATCTGTTAAAAATAACCCAAGGATAACTAGAAGGAAGATTAACGAATAAATGGGAAAGGAAGGCGTTAAAGTTAGTTTGAATAGTGTCCAATATCTTGCATAAAGAGGAAATACATGGACGTCTTCCGAGGAAGACACGTTTATTGAAAAACATTTATTTGAAAACCCGTTAGAAGTACGCCAAAGATCATTTGGAGAAAGGTTTATTTTTTGCATCCGTTTTTTCAGATGTAATGAATATTGAGTTTTACTGAACAAATGATGTCAGGCCTGTTTGGTGTGTTTCTACACTGAGATATTAGTTGTGGGAAAGTTTCATTGCAGCAGTCGTTGATGCACTTTATCGAATCAACAGAAGGGCGAATAAAGAATACTAGAGATTCCTGAAGATTATCTGGCGAGTGATGCAAGCAAGCTTGGCTTAGGAAGACAATAGGTCTTTTAACACGAAAACAACCCCAAACATACATCGAAATTGAATTCTTTTTGGTGGATGGAAGCTAAAATAAGCGTTTCGAATAGCCAGTACGATCATCAAAATTCAACCTGATAAAGAATTTATGGCATGAACTGAAGCTTTGTATCTATGAAAGACAAAAAAAATCATTGATGAATTGAAGTTTTGCAAAGACCACTAGGACAAAATTCCATCTGATGTTTGTTTGATCATTGTCAGAAAAATCTAATAATCATTTAATGAGTGTCATTAAGCAAAAATGCTCCACTATTGAGTATTATTTATCTAATTGTATAGAGTTTAATAATCTTTTATGTTAAACTTTCATAAAAGTGTTATTATTTGATTATTTTTCTATCAACAAGCATATATAGCCGCAGTTACTTTCCTGGGCATTGGGGTCTTGAGGACCCGCATTCCCCCAGATGTTGACTACACCAAAATGTATTAGTAATATCGTAAATGAAGAAGGGGTGAGGGGCTAATGCAAGGTTATACAGCGAGCATTCCTTAATGAGAACCCGGTATTTCGTGTTACGAATGGTTTCGAGACAATGCGAGAACGCTATAATCTACCAAGAAGTTAAATGGTCTTTAAAGGGAAAGGGGGGACCTCCGTGGCTTAATATTACACTTGAGGGAAGCTCCTTACGAATTAGTTGCCATAGTGATGAAGGGGAGAAAAAATTCAAGCAAAATTTGATCGGTTCGGGAGTAAGCAAATTAATTGCTTTATTTCCTACTAAATGGAACAAATTGGTATATTTACTTCCAAATAAAAAAATTTTCTTATCTACTGCTAAATAAGAAAAGAATTGTTTCATTTAATGCTTAAGTAGGAAATAGACAATCAAACTTTGCTTAGAGGTGCCCCTTTTATGCTCTACACCAAAATTAGACAAGGGAAGGACGAATCAATGATTTAGGAGATAAATTGCTTTAAAATTTCAATATATATGACATTAATTTAGCACAACGGGGTACGTAGGGTTTCTAAAATAGTTTCAGTAAGCGACTGATGAACTGAAAGTCCACACCTTATGTAAGGAATTTAAATAAATTAGTTGTGGATAAATAAACATATCGCAGGGCTCAGTAATTTTTCAAATTAATTCATTCCCAAGGAATTCAACTTTAATTTCTGATCAGGCAACTTTCATTTTTAGCCTGAAAATGTCTTTTATCGAATTTAAAGTTCGCCTTTTTATTCATTAAAAAAGCATAATTCTACATGGGGAGCTTTGCCAATTAAATTTAAAATAATACGAAACACAAATGTGCGCACGTAGCAGAATTGTCAAAATAGAGCCTAACACTTGTTCAAGGAGCACAAGTGGTCAAAAGAAGAAGCTACTACATCTGCAAGTAGCATAAGTGGTCAAAAGAAGAGGCTATCTTATTTGCAAGTAGCCCTTGTGGTCAAAGGAAGAGGCTTTACTACGTGTGCAAGTAGCACAAATGGTCAAAGGAAGAGGCCACAACATTTGCAAGTAGCCATTGTGGTCAAAAGAGGAGGCTACTTTGGGCCAAACCTCATGAACATCGTAATGAATCGGCGGTTGAAGGAGATATAGTTTTATTAACGATTTGCTAAAAAATCTGTAATTTACTCAGGTATCGATAGAACTTTCTTTAAATACCGCTTTCAGAACTTCCTTTGAATGATAATCTATAAGACATCCGTATGGAGGAAACTTGAAAAAGGTGATTAAGTCAAAAATATTAAAAAAATACGAAGTAAAATAAAAAGAAACTACACTGTAGGGAATGACAAAAGGCAACCCTCCATTTGGAAACCACCAGATTCGAATATTTACTACACAGAAGCTACGTGCTACTGCATAAAGCTAGAACCCCAACCTTACAAAATTATTATTTGATGATTTCTAAATCTCAAAATAAACGGCTTACTTACCAGATTCTAAAATCCTTCATTTATTTAGATAAGTTTGAAATTTTATTAAATCTCATAAATAAACTACAAGGTTCGCATTTTTAATCCAAGCATGAATTTTGGCGGATTTGATTATGTAATTTTCAATGGTTTTTCTATGTCAATTAATGTGACACATGTAATAAATAGTTCTACTTCATTTTAGAATAGAAAACAATGGTTGATGAAAAGCATGGTTCAACCTGGTTAATCATACCTATGATGTCGGTCAGGTATGTGTTTCGAAGATCTTGTTCTGGTGATAACTTTCCAAATGTAATCGAATTTTTACCTAAATCATTTCTAATGGTTAAATTGAATAAATGGTTAATGCTAATGGTTAAATTAAATAAATGGTTATTGCTAATGGTTAAATTAAACAAATGGTTATTGCTAACGGTTATATTAAATAAATGGTTGATACTAATGGTCAAATTGAATAAATGGTTATTGCTAACGGTTAAATTAAATAAATGCTTATTCGATAAATAGTTAATGCTAATGGTTAAATTAAATAAATTATTATTCGATAAATGGTTAATGCTAATGGTTAAATTAAATAAATGGTTATTGCTAATGGTTAAATTAAACAAATGGTTATTGCTAATGGTTAAATTAAACAAATGGTTAATGCTAATGGTTATATTAAATAAATGGTTGATGCTAATGGTTAAATTAAATAAATGGTTATTGCTAATGGTTAAATTAAATAAATGCTTATTCCTAATGGTTAAATTAAATAAATGGTTATTGCTAATGGTTAAATTAAATAAATGCTTATTCCTAATGGTTAAATTAAATAAATGGTTATTCGATAAATGGTTAATGCTAATGGTTAAATTAAATAAATGGTTTTGTTAATGGTTAAATTAAACAAATGGTTATTGCTAATGGTTATATTAAATAAATGGTTAATGCTAATGGTCAAATTAAATAAATGGTTATTGCTAATGGTTAAATTAAAAAATTGTTAATGCTAATGGTTAAATTAAATAAATGGTTATTGCTAATGGTTATTGCTAATGGTTAATGCTAATGGTTAAATTAAATAAATTGTTAATGCTAATGGTCAAATTAAATAAATTGTGATTAGATAAATGGCCAGATTAAATAAATGCTTATTAGATAAATGGTTAATGCTAATGGTCAAATTAAATAAATGTAATTGATAATGGTTAAGTTAAATAAATCTTATTAGATAAATGGTTAATGCTAATGGTTAAATTAAATAAATATCAATTGCTAATGGTTAAATTAAATAAATGGTAATGCTAATGGTCAAATTAAATAAGTGTTTATTTCCAATGGTTAAATTGAATATATGGTTATTAAATAAATATTTAATAAATGCCTGCTGAGCAGACCGAAATTGCCTTCCTCGTATATCGAGCTTCAATCCTTCCAAACGCAACGCATCCGAGATATTAATTTTACAACTCTCGATTCATAAACAATTTCTTCTGAGATCAACTCCAAATAAAATGTCTGCAATTTATAAATTCGTTCAGCTTTATAATTTCATCCACTCCACTTAAAGCAAAATCACTCCCAATTTATTTGAAGCAGTTTAACACCTTCTTTCACCTTTCATCGGGACTATTCAGGAGTGTAAAGGAGTTAGAAATACATAAATATAAAAGTAAAATATATCAGGGATGAAAGGAGTGGTTACAGTAAAACTCTCACCTTCTAATCCTGAATTTGACAGAACGTATTTGAATCCTCCAATACCAAATTCGTTCACAGAGCAAAATAAATCGAAAATACGGATTTAATCTAAATTAGGCCAAGCTTTCCCTTGATCTAATGTCTAGTTTCCTTAAAAATATCTACGTTAACTTAAGTAAAGATTATAATATTTAAATTTAATGGTTTCTTTCGGGCACATAAGACCATTTTTTTTTATCCTTTTCTTATTAAGCTCTTTGGCTGTGTTAAATTACCATCTACTCATAAATTGGATTTAGCGAAATTATCACAGTTCAAATTCATCCATATTCGAAATTCCACATTTCAGTGTATTGAATTAATTTGAGCATGGCTAACTCCTACGTATTAACTTTAAATTATTACCACATTTTGAGTTGTTAGAGAAGCTTACCAATTTACAAGTTTCTAAGTCGAAAAACAAAAATATAGGAATGCTGTTTTAATTTATGTAAGTTTTGTTTTACGTTTTATAATTAGTAAATAAATTAAATCTTTACATTTATTGTAATGGTATAAAATTGAATTAATTTGAGCATTGCTAACTCCTACGTATTAACTTTAAATTATTACCACATTTTGAGTTGTTAGAGAAGCTTACCAATTTACAAGTTTCTAAGTCGAAAAACAAAAATATAGGAATGCTGTTTTAATTTATGTAAGTTTTGTTTTACGTTTTATAATTAGTAAATAAATTAAATCTTTACATTTATTGTAATGGTATAAAATTGAATTAATTTGAGCATTGCTAACTCCTACGTATTAACTTTAAATTATTACCACATTTTGAGTTGTTAGAGAAGCTTACCAATTTACAAGTTTCTAAGTCGAAAAACAAAAATATAGGAATGCTGTTTTAATTTATGTAAGTTTTGTTTTACGTTTTATAATTAGTAAATAAATTAAATCTTTACATTTATTGTAATGGTATAAAATTGAATTAATTTGAGCATTGCTAACTCCTACGTATTAACTTTAAATTATTACCACATTTTGAGTTGTTAGAGAAGCTTACCAATTTACAAGTTTCTAAGTCGAAAAACAAAAATATAGGAATGCTGTTTTAATTTATGTAAGTTTTGTTTTACGTTTTATAATTAGTAAATAAATTAAATCTTTACATTTATTGTAATGGTATAAAATTGAATTAATTTGAGCATTGCTAACTCCTACGTATTAACTTTAAATTATTACCACATTTTGAGTTGTTAGAGAAGCTTACCAATTTACAAGTTTCTAAGTCGAAAAACAAAAATATAGGAATGCTGTTTTAATTTATGTAAGTTTTGTTTTACGTTTTATAATTAGTAAATAAATTAAATCTTTACATTTATTTTAATGGTATAAAATTTTATTAATTTGAGCATTGCTAACTCCTACGTATTAACTTTAAATTATTACCACATTTTAAGTTGTTAGAGAAGCTTACCAATTTACAAGTTTCTAAGTCGAAAAACAAAAATATAAGAATTCTGTTTTAATTTATGTAAGTTTTGTTTTACCTTTTATAATTAGTAAAAAAAAATAAATCTTTACATTTATTGTAATGGTATAAAATTGCCTTTAAGAATTAAGTGCTTTTTCATGTGCATTGAAAAATAAGAGCAGGGTAAAATGAAAAAGTTTTAATAATATTTCCTATTCATGCACTTTTGATATATAGATTGCTTTGATGTGGTTTTAAGATATGTTTTTTCCAAGAGTTCAGATGTGTATTATATAGAATAGGCTCTTTGATTTTCTTGTAGCATTGTAATGACGCTGATGGCAATTTTATTTAAAATAACTCCATTAAATTGAGAGTGGAAGTTGACTCACTATTTAAAGTTATGTGTGTTGGTCGAAAACTATATATACTGGATGTATATTGAGGGAATTTGAATTTTGTCTTACAGGTTTTATTATACAGAAGTGTAAGCATAAATTTATGAGTTGAAATAAACTCGACAATAAGCACAAGAATGAATTGATGCTTTGAATAAATGAAGGCAAATTCAATTCGGACTTACAGGAAAAATATAAAGAAAAATGGTTCAGATTAAAATATTCTGAGATGAGAAAATACATTTTACAAATTAGATTTATCGCACCGAGTTATCGGTTAAACTGCGCAAACGAGTCGGTTGGAGAAACGAGAGAAGGTAGATTTGGAGCAGACCATGAAAACTCTGCTTTGTGTAAACGTTAAGAGAGCGATTAGAAACTTTACAATCACTGAATTAATGACAAACAGCAAAATATGACGGAAAAGTGAGTGCAGCATTAAATTATATTGCCTAAAAGTGTTGCACGTCACTAAGTAAAAATGCAGATGACTTTAGCAAGTAAGATGTACTCGTATGGCTAGATGGTACAATAGCGAAGTTAGGCCGTAAAAGAGAGTCTCTTATAAGAAAGAAACTGGGTTGCTGGAGAATAACAGACGGCAGGAAAGCTGGTCCGATGGAAGCGCCGTTAGAATAACATCTGAATGGCGATAAAGCTATATCACCAGGAGTTCGTGAATGACGACAATTAAGGATATACAAATTATTTTGTACGGTCTCGATTGTGGTGAAGTAAAGATCTTATGTCCTACCAGACAAAGTTACGTGCTTGACTTAGTCAAATTTATAACGCGAGAAGATGATACCGTACAAGGACAAAGAGTCAAGTGAAATTAGCGCGCTTGAATCCGAGTTAAGTCAGTCCTTGTTTGAGCAATGATGTGTTATTTTATATGAGAAAAGCGAGAAAAACACCCATTCAAAAGCATTATTCTGATGATTTAGAGATAAAAAACACTCCAACATGTGAGAAGATACTAAATTAAGTCAATGGTTCATTGTTTTTATTGACTTTTTTATCTCTGATTGCTTATGAAAGCTATGTAAACTGAACTGTAGGAAAATATGTTTTGTTAACATTAGTTCCCAATGCTTCAAGAGGACATGTTAATTTTAACTACAAACACACCTAAAATTATTTTAGCAAAGTTAATATATGCATCACCTTTACGAGAACAAATTACAATCGAATAACAATAAAGAGATGGGCGTGTATAATGTAATGTTATGCTAGAATAAACGAATCAAAGTTATCTGCCATTATAATGTAAACTATTATTTTTATATTGTTTACACTATAAGATTATGCTAGAACATACTGAAGCTGAGAGGGTACATTTAAAACTTCCAGGAACAAATATGAAAAGTATAAGTACTCAGATTACAAATTAAAATTCACTATTTTTGGTTCCTTTCTGGGTAGTAATATAAAAAAAAATATAGATATTTTTGGAGTAAAGCTTTAAGACTTTTAATATCTTTCACCGGCTGGATTTTGAGAAATTTCCACTGATCTCTCTCTATTCTCGTCCTCACGTGACTCTTTAAAGAACCTCTTTCATTGCCTTATTTTATAATCCACCATAAAAGCTACCAACCCTTGATTCTATATATTTTTAATTCGAAATGGAGATAATAGTACGGTAGATCGTATGCGCTAATGGACTACAATGTATATTCCTTCGTTGGCAACTGGCATGAGTATCGGACGAAATTATCAATAATGAGTAGCAACTGGTCAGTAATAATGTAATTTGAAAATTAAGCCATTGTCGACCCTAACGCCAGTGACGTAATGATTATTGTCCCCAGCTGCTAATCAAATGGTTTGTCGAGCGTGGAATCAACCAGCCGATTTCCATCGACTCTATAGAGGTTTCCGGGGAATTTGAACATTGGAGGGGATTGTAGAGAGCTGTAGAAAGAGGAAACTACCTGATACTCAGTAATGCTAGCGCTTGTAATCAGTTTGGAAAGAAAATGAGATTGAGGATGGCAATGAAAAATTATAAAAAGATGTAGTGAAAATGATATGAGAGATTTGGCGAATTTTATGCACCATAAATAGTGGAAGCAAACGGCTAGATGGTTTTCGAAAACGCCTGTACTGCCAGTAATAATGCTCCAAGACTTCTTTTTATCTACTTCGAACCTATTTTTAAAGTGATTTTTATAAATTATGAATAAAAATAACCAGGACATCTTAGTCCAACGGTTTTGAAAAAGTTTGTAAACATTAGGCTAGGTAGCCAAAATAAATTATTAAGGATCTAAAGGCAGGAAAGAAGCGCATTTTTCTTGGTGTTCCGTCGTTCGGTGATGAAAGTTTCCTTACGGAGTCTTGTGATTGAAGTCATTTTAGTCCATTTTGTTTGTAAAAATAATAAATAAATTCCCGCCTAAATGGATCATACCGGCGTTTAAGAGTATGATATACTTTTGCCTCAAATCTTCTGACTTCATAGTTACTTGTCTGTAACAAGGTAATTGCTTGAGTTCGGCTCGTCTCTCGGTGCACGAACTCAAGCTCGGCTTCCAAACAAGCGTCGATGAGTGGGGTTGTCAATCTTTAGCAAATGGATCTTAATCCTTCCCAGTTCGGATAACTTTACTGCCCTTCCTCCGAGAGTTGTGAATGTTTATTCGTTAAAACTTAGGGAAAGGATGCTAAATTGCAGAAACCTAGGGAGAAATTGTTAGAATTGGCTAGTGTAGAAAGGTTAGGTTATTTTAGGATTGTTTAATTGCAAAAACTTGAAAAGCTTAAGAAACAATATATGAATCTTTATTTTATTTTATTATCAATATTTTTTTATTAATCCTTGGTTTTGTTAAGAAATTATATGCAATATCATCTTTAACCTTGCTGCCAAAGCTTTGGGGAGTAGTGTTTAATTGCCAAAACTTGGGGGATGGAGATGTTAAAATGACTCTTTTAGGGAAGGGGTTGTTTGATTGTAAAAAACCTAGGGGGGTGATGTTAAATTTCAAAATTTAAGAGGGGGAAGAATGGTAAAATGGCTATAAAAGAAGGATGATGAAGTGAACCCCCATTTCTTTTTGGTTTTACGCAAACATCAAACTACTAAACAATTACCAAACCAGTACCTGTTGTTGTCATATAAATCTACAATATCTCTCATACTTTTGAGCCAGCGCAACACTCATTTTGTTCAGGAAACTAAAACATTTTTTTATTTCTACCATTTCAACTCCATTCTAAACTCATTCCACAGATGTCTCAGAGGAAGCTTATTTATAATCGCAAAATGTATTCGATTGCAGGGATTTACAAGTGAATTAATTATTTAATATATATTTTCTTTAATTATTTGAAACTACGGCAGAAAATCAAGAGTAATAAGAGCGAAGAGAGAGAGGGAAATATAAAGGAAGAGTACAAGATCGAATTACCTTTGCCCAGAGTGCCATGCTGTGAATGTACTTGATTATTCGGATAACTTTAAGTGTTTTCGGAACTCAAAAAAATAGGAAGACGTAAATAAAGGAAAGAGTGAAGTAAGAAGCTATAGTAAAATCTAAACTGCGCTGACAACAGACCTTAAGATTCACATATAAGGCCAGGGAGTTAATCCTAAAATACCAAGGACAAAGCAGGTATGCAAGCGTATAGACTCAATAGAATGGCATAAATCCTACCCCTTCCTTTATAGTCCATTTTAAAAAATTGGTACCTAATGAATACAAAGCTCTTAATTGCTTTGCGTACCAAAAATATGTGGGAGAAAGTCATTTGTATATTTAATGTTAGTTCGTCGAAGTCAGTGGTTTTCAACCGGGGGCCAAGGTGCCACGGGATTAACCAAGTAATCATTTTTAAAATCCTTAAATTCCAGAAAATTATGTATTTCAAACATTTACAAAAAAATCTAACGACACTTAAAAGTATTTTGCAACATAAAAAAACGAAAAGAGAAATATTGAAGACAGTGAAGGAAGAAATGAGAGTTGCCTTGTCAACAATACGACCCAATCTTGAAGAATTATGTTATAATCACCAAGCTCAAAATTCTCATAAATCTTTTAAAGGTAAGGTTTATTTATTTTCACTTTTTATATCTTATTTCGATTAAATTAGACATAATGTGACTCTTGGTTGATTTTAAGGTGTTTTCCATGTAATTAAGTATCTGTTGGTATATTATTTTATATCGAGGTGCCACAGCTGAATCTAGATAGCAATTAGAGTGCAACTATATTAAAAAGGTTGAAAATCACTGTTCTAAGTGATCCCAAAGGAAACCCCAAATGAACAACTAGGGGTGCGTGTTATGCCCGCGAAACTTAATTGTTGCTGGCAATTTGTAGGTGATCGACTAACCAAAGAAATCTCTAAGAGCATAAAAGCGAATTCGCCCAGTTAATTTTTAATCCGAATTCGAACCAGCGATAATGGACGGGAAATGATATTAATTATTTACTTCTTAACGAGTTTTCGCGTGGCGTTAGAGTGGTAAACTAGAGATGCCTTTTTTGTACGTGCGTGAGCGCATAAATTGCCACTCCAGGGCCTTTTTATTTTTTAGATATTAATGTTTATGTGCATGAGAAATTAGGAAATCGAAGTGTTTTCTCTGCATATTGTTCTTATAGAGAATATTACTAATAAGATGAGAATATATATATATATATATATATATATATATATATATATATATATATATATATATATATATATATATATATATATCGAAGATACTTGTGCGTAAGTAGAAGAATTAAGGAGAGTAACAGGGAGGATGTAAAATTTAGTATTTGTTTATTATAAAAAAAGATGGTCTCTTCGTCACAATATTTTGGTAAACAGATTTTAAAGTAAATGGTGAAATTAGTATAAAAGAAATTGTGATTTTATTTCATATATCTGGCGACATACTACAAGGGCATAAGTCCCTATACTTAATTACAAGCATAGTAATATGCTATATTAAAATAAAAAGAAGTCAAACATAAGACGAACAAGAAAAAACAAGAACTACAGAAACAAGGACCAACAAAGACCCTAAGATCCGCTCAAGGCCAGTCCGCTTACATAAGATATTAACTACCAATTTCTAACGTTAGTGTATCATGTTTTTTTTTTACATGGTGTTTTTTTGTTGTTTTTTCAATTATTTCAACTCTACGGTACACACTTATTCACATGTGTATCTTTTGTATATATATTTTTTACAGGATTTTTTTTTAATATTTCTATTCTACTGTACACCCTTATCTACATATGTATCATTTGACCTTTCTTTACATGCATCTTCTAATTATTTCAATTCTACAGTACACACTTATCTACAAGTGTACCCTTGACATGCAGGTTCAGCTATCCCTCAAATACACGAACACGCTTTTTCAAACCAGATGGGGGGGGGATAGGACAGTACTCTCTTTTCTGGCCGGCTTCGCCTGCTAGTGATGAAAATAATATAGGTATAGGACAGACAGAAAAGAAAGAGGGAATTCACATTCACTCTCTGCAGGGAGGCGTCGCTGGCATCTTTTTATTGCTTATTTCATTTTATTTTATTCCCAACTCCTTATTTCATATGAAGTTTTCTTCTATGCTCCTACTACGTTATATTTACACTATTGAAGTAATCATCAAGTCGGTTTTTGAACATATTAACTAACGTTCTTTCTACTACACGGTTGGGCAGGCTATTCCACGTTTGCGTGATTTTAAACGTGAAGTAATTTTAGGGCTATAGTAGAGTTAAATCGCTAGTTCACTAATTTTAAACCATTTTGGCGTGTGTTGGCCCTTTCTTCGATTTCGAACAATAGTTTGTAATCAATATTAGTAAATCCTTTTAAGATTTTGAATATATCGATCAACTGTCCACGTAATCGTCTACTTTCAAGTGATAGTAGGTTTAATGAGCGGAGTCTATCTTTGTACGGTTTGTTTCGGATTCCAGGAACTAGTTTCGTAGTCTGACGTTGTACTCCTTCTAACTGTGCTTTATCATTATTTAGGGAGGAACACCAAAATTGAACCGCGTATTCGAGGTGTGGGCACACGAGCGATTTGTATAGTGGCAGGATTATATCTTTCGGTTTGAAAGTAAAATTCCAGCAATATCCTAGCATTCGGTTTGCTTTTTTTACAAGCTTCAGCGCATTGACGAAGTAAAACTATGAAGAAGGAAGAACACCCCGGCATCGGGAAAAGCCCACTTCCCCCCAGGCGCAGGAGCATGCGACCAATACCAACGAGAGTCAAATAAAATTGAGAAGCACACAGTTCGTCAAAATTGCCGCTTGCATTGGGATTTTAATTCCTCCCATTGAGAAAAAACACATCCTTACGGATCAATTGCCTTTGCTTTTGAAATTTGCAAACACAATGAGCATTTGTCAATTCTTTCTTCCTAAATAAAACCAGGCAATGGCTTCGCCACTCGCCCCTACGGAGGGAGCTTGCGCTTCGCTACTAAGATTAAAATTTAAAATCTTAAAAAAAGCAGCCATGGTTAAATTTTTATAAATTTTCTGAAATTCGCCAATTATAATAATTTTAAAAAGGAACTCTAAACTAAATTTCTCCCCTTTCAAAATCTCACGTTGCTAAAATATAGTTATAGAAAATCTATAAAAATAAATTTTCTGAACTTCATTTATAATTTTTTGGGTTATAAAAAAATTCACAAAATTTCGATACTTATATTTATTTCTGAACTTCACCATTTTGTTTTTTGATATTATAAAAGAATTATTAGAAATAACTTTGATAAAAAACATAAGTCATAACCAAACTAAGAAGAAATTATTATTCAAATATTCAAAAAAATCCCCTTCTTAAATTATAGAGTTAGTGATGATGATGATATATATATATATATATATATATATATATATATATATATATATATATATATATAAAGAGAGAGAGAGAGAGAGAGAGAGAGATAAGGAAAATAGGAGAAACCACAAGTGTTACAAGGTTTTTTATGACTGAGGAAGCTTCAGAGGAACGAAACGCGTAAGTAATACAGAACCTCGTAGCACTTGTGGTTTCTCCTATTCTCCCTCTCAATTTATTGCCAAAACACCCATCAATATATATATATATATATAAATATATATATATATATATATATATATATATATATATATATATATATATATATATATATATATATATATATTCATAAAAAAGATAAGGGCAGGTAGCTCTGAATGACAAAGGAGAATGACTGGCATATTCAGAATGAGTTGCAAGCTTCTTAATGAGTAGATTCTCGCATAGGATAATGATGAGAGTGATAAGCTCCGAGGCTGTTAAATCGAAAATTCTCTTGTTATTAGCGCTCTTAATGAAATTAATATTGCAGAGCTGTAAAGGTACGAACTTCGCTTGTATTTTTGTACATCCATTTACTGGTACTTAATTTGCTTCTATTTTCCTTTTATTGTTTTTACTTCCCTTAATATGAGCATCATTTATTATGTATGTTTTTTTATTATTTTTTTCGCCCTTTCTTTCCTAAGTTCCCTAAACTAGGAATTATTGGGGGGGCTTTTTATTTATTATGGGTAGATACAGTTTAAGTTCGAAACTGAACCATGGGTCTTTAGTAATTATAGCTGGGGTTAAAGGCTTCGAATACTTGGAATTTTCTTATTCCTTGAGTATGTCTATGTACATATATGTTGGCGTAGGTTTCCATGTATGAGTCTAATACATCTAGAAGGCAAAATAAAACTACAAGCTTTCTTATAACCATTTTTAAATATCTAAAATGTCAATGCTATTGAAATGTATGAAATCATGTCGCCAGTAGGAGATCTACTTCACCTTCTGCCATACAAGCTCGGCAGTGGATGCATTAAACTTGCATTCGTAGTCAAGGTTCGAACGTACAAATAATCAGTGGAAAAGTGAAGACAATTGCTCTATTAGCACCTCAAGAGCTAAACGTTAAGGAATGTATATGGAGCGGATACAAGAGATCCTAAGGCTGGGAATAGGCGCCAAAACAACCGTGTTCGAAAGCCAGGAGACCAGGATGTTTTTTTAAATTGAGGCATAGGACGTGTCAGGTAGCTCTGGGCGCGCCAGGACCAAGTCTTTAGTGTCATAAAATGACACAAGATCCCCAGCCTCAAAGGCCATGATTGTTTTCTCCAAGAGAAACGCACCACATTGCTTTGAAGAATCGGAGTGCTGCTCTCCGTAATTCACACACATGGCCATACACGATAAGGACAGATCGTGTAAAGCCTTGGAGCAACTTATACAGTCTTCGGGGAAACCCAACCATGCTTGTCTACACGAGGGATTCGTATAACCGAAGCAGTGGCAGTAGTAACACCTCTGCAGTAGTGGCACGAATGCTTTCACGAGGTAGCCATACTCCCCGCCATCCTGTCACGTCCAACGTGACGATTAGTGTAGGGTTGGGTCTCAGGGTCTCTCCCTGTTTTCTCATCACACGTTTGACCTTGACCACCCCGTGGTCGGTCAGTTCTAAGGTGATGTCTTTTAAGGAGTAATCCACGAATTCCCTCGCATAAACCAATCTTATCACCGAGTTCATGGTAGAATGCGGCGTCACACTCACCGGCGAGCCATTAGATGTCCGAAAGTCACTAATCATGGCCGCTTTGGATGGGTCCGACGCATATGCAGGAGGCTCCCGTCCAAGAATCGAGTCACCTTCGTCTCTCTACAAGTCAAACTAGTAAATGTTCCTCTCTGATGAAGCATGTTGCCTTTGGCCAACATGCTACCATCAATGGAGTGAATAAACAGAAAGTGTTTGAAGCTACGGGGCTAAAAAATTCTACGTAATCTCTAAATGAGTTTGCAACCACAAAGAGATGTAATATTGGTGTTAAATGAAGAGTTTGACAAAAGGAGTACATCAAACAAAGGATAATCTTGCATTTATGAACGCAGTTTACTCTTGGCGCTTTCATCTTTGAGAACAACTGTTCACAACAGTTTGCTGTGCCTAACATACCAATTACTTGCTGCACGTGAGTGACGAGGTTGGTAACCGTCCAGAAAAGAGCATAAGTTTCTTATAGAAATCGAAAATGTTGCAAACAAGAAACTTAGACTTTAAATCTTCTGAACAATGAAGATCAAAGAATTCTATCTACAATTTTAATGGCAATTCTTCACAGTCAACATCAAAAGATTTACCGAAAATCTTCCAAGTAGAAACATCTTACCTAATGTTATCAAAAGGACTGGCCAATTCAAGGCGGAATTCAACTTTACTTTAGTGTCCTTCGACAAAATGCCAAGCCTTAATAATTATTTCTTCTATATTGTTATGGTTTGATTAATATTTACTTATTTATTTCTATTAGTAATGTCTCAAACAATTAAGTATCATTCGACGGTAGTCATTGTTATATCGGATGCGACTCAGAGGATTTTCTTTAGATCCGTCCCAAAATTTACTCAACTCTCTTTTGGCCGTTCACCTTAACACAAAATTCCATCGAAATCTGACAATAAACTTTTGAAATATCTTCTACAAAACTAATAAAGGTCATCACAAAACATCCACCAAAATCTCTTGGGGAGGTTAATAATGTAGAGGTAAACATCTAACGAACAAGAGTTTTTCGAGTGGGTATGAGTGTACCATTTTCTGCTCTAATCAGTTTAGGGCAGCCAGGGGAATCGGCAGGTTATATAACCTTTCGTAGAGAGCCACAAGACAAGGTAAGATTTAAATCCAAAGAAAAGTGAAGGAATTGCTGTAGTCATGTTGGAGCAAACAACAGTAAGAGATGAAACTTTTGGAAACAACTTAAGAGGGAATAGGAGGAGGGAGATAGGCCGGTCAGGGATTATACACCGGTGCGGCGTGTGCTCGGTAGGTGTGTAATGCTGGGGTGTTTGAATGGCGAGGCTGAAGGGTCGGCAAGGTAGGGAGGGGTCCGACTTACTTTTGACGATTCCGCTCCAAGCGTTTGTACAACGCCCGTTTCTGTTATGATGAATTATTCGAGACAACAACAATCCGGTATTAGACGATCCTATTATTTTTAAAAGACGGAACCAACGATGGAATCTTCAGAAATTTGTTTGGTTCATAGGAATTGATATAGTCAAAGGACGTGAAAATTTCATAGAAGTTACATAGAATATCTTCTCGTTACTCAACGAAGACCGGTCTTCCTTCGGGAATTTTGCTGTTTTAACCCCTAATGGGGAACTTCCGAATTGTACCTACTCAAGCTATATATGTACCATTCACATATATCCACTTTCCTCTTCTTTAATTTACCACCCTTTCTCAATTCTCAAGCAGATATGCCATCGTTGTTTTTTATCTATGAAAAAATTTAAACTGCAAGCGTTAATATCGCATCCAACTGCTTCTCAACCTTGCAATTCTCACCTCAAATCCCCATAGGATAGAATTTACAAGTGGACAAGGATTATTTTGTAATTAACACCCTTTATCACTCTAGTTCGACTCTATGCAGGCATAGGGAATGAAGAGGGATTTAGAGGGAAATTTACCGAGGAATAAAGAAAAGGACAAAGGGATGAAATGTAAACAAGGTCTGCTGACCTTACGAAATTCAAAACTTTCAATAATTTAAGTACAAACTTTAGATGAACCTTTGCCATTATATTATTTGAAAGAGAATGTAAAACAACATAAGGGTTTCAAATTTCTTTAGAATCGGCCGAATAGTTATGATGCTATTGCCAAAACAAAATAATTACCGAGCTAACCTTGTGAGGACCTTAACAATTATATTGTTCGAAAGAAAATGTAAAACAACATAAGGGTTTCAAATTTCGTTAGAATCGGCGGAATAGTTATGATATTATTGCCAAAACAAAATCATTCTCAGGCTAACCATATGAGGACCTTGGCAATTATATCATTCGAGAAAAAAATGTAAAACATATTTTTATAAAAATTTCGTTGGAATGGGTCGAATAGTTACAATCTTATTCCCAAAACAAAAAGAAGCTAAAGGGAGACCGACCAATGGACCGACATAGTGAGATATAGATTCGCCCGCGACTAAAAAGGACAAAATGTAAAAAAAGGACAAGCAATAAAGGAAAACTTAAAATGAGTATGAATGAAAAGGACTGGCAAATGAAAGCTCATCTTCTCTATATGCTGGGGCAAGAAGGGCGCATTTTACGTAGTATTTACTCACTATTTATACACATACTTACAAATTTTGTCTCTCTCTGCCGAAAATGTACATAATCGTGAATATCTTGGAAAATCAAATGGCAAAACCCCTGTAGTAAAATTTAGATGATTGCATTATTAGTAGTAATGAAATAGTAGTAATATTGGTTATTGTTCTTAGATCTTTAGGTCCGCAGATGTAGCATGAATCAGCATGCTGCACCTAACATCCGTAGTGGTAACAACGAGGGAATTTGAACTGTCTGAACTAGAGGCAAAGGTTCAATTCTAGCGACCGTGGACACAAAGCTTTCAGTGGCGGCGTGAGCTAGTCTCCCATTGGGCGGATACGCTGATACCAAACACTAGGGGGGATAAGTATATTTGTACCCATCACCATGCACATATCCAGTCACAACACCGCTATCTTTCCCTTCCCGACTACCAATAGGGTACTAGTGCCACCTACGAGGGCCCTCATATCCAGATACCCCTGACTAGGATCGGGTAACTCCCAACACTCTCTCTGGGTTCATGAAAGGTTCCACCATCGCTGGGTGGTATCAAAATACACAATACGATACGGAAACCCACCCACAAACTCTCCCCCATAAACACCTGCGTTTGTTTCCTTTGGGCTTATAAGTAATTATCATTCTGATCTTTATGTACATTTCATTATCCGATCGGGGTCTCGTCCACGATGCGAGGAACGAATAGCGCTACCTACCTAGCAGCGAGGGCATTTGCACTCGAAGAAAACGTATATAGATAGGTAGATAATAGAAAAGATAGATAGGTAGAATAAACAAAAATTATTTGGTTAAACCTCCATTCTGTGGCCGGAGGCTGGTGTGTATTCATAAGCCAAAAAAACAAGTGCATAAGAAGACCACAGCCGCAGTGTGGGACTTTTAACCATTGTGGCGATCTGGCGACCTCCTTCAAGGGCATGAGTCGCACTAATCCTTTGTAGGACCCTTAAAATGGGGACGAGAGATATGAACCACGGGTAAAGCCGAAAACCGAGAGCCCCACCTGAAATTCCTTTCCTAACGTTATACCAAAGATCTTCAACTGACGATTTCAAACCGGTTCCTCTCTTCACGATGAATCATTATCTCACCCGGGTTCTGCTTTATAGTCGTGATGTGGGCGAATAACCTGAGAACCCAATTCATCCTCCTCGGAAGAAAAAAAAACCTGTTGTTTCTCAAGGAGACACTCGAGGGCGACCCCAAAATAACGGCTCTGGAAATCCGTCCTCCTAATGAACAGTCACCTCAGCAAGACCTTCGAGAAGCGCGGCGGAAAATTTATTCGTAAACAATTTGAGACGAAAATGAGGGCGGTAATGCAGGGTAACGTGAGGGAATTAGAGTTTGAGTCGTGGGATTCAGTCGGTATCTTTGTTCAAGTACCTCTCATACCATTTAACGGAAACATACTGACGCCTAAAGTTGTCACACAGATTTAATTGAAGCTAGAAACGTAAGGGAAACGTAAGGGGAATTAGAGTTTCAGTCGTGGGATTCAGTCGGTATCTTTGTTCAAGTACCTCTCATACCATTAAACGGAAACATACTGACGCCTAAAGTTGTCACACAGATTTAATTGAAGCTAGAAACGTAAGGGAAACGTGAGGGAATTAGAGTTTCAGTCGGTATCTTTGGTCAAGTACCTCTCATACCATCTAACGGAAACATACTGACGCCTAAAGTTGTCACATATATTTAATTGAAGCTAGAAACGTAAGGGAAACGTGAGGGAATTAGAGTTTCAGTCGTGGGATTCAGTCAGTATCTTTGTTCAAGTACCTCTCATACCATCTAACGGAAACATACTGACTCCTAAAATTGTCACATATATTTAATTGAAGCTAGAAACGTAAGGGAAACGTGAGGGAATTAGAGTTTCAGTCGTGGGATTTAGTCGGTATCTTTGTTCAAGTACCTCTCATACCATCTAACGGAAACATACTGACGCCTAAAGTTGTCACATATATTTAATTGAAGCTAGAAACGTAAGGGAAACGTGAGGGAATTAGAGTTTCGGGCGTGTGATTCAGTCGGTATCTTTGTTCAAGTACCTCTTATACCATCTAACGGAAACATACTGACGCCTGAAGTTGTCACATATATTTAATTGAAGCTAGAAACGTAAGGGAAACGTGAGGGAATTAGAGTTTCAGTCGGTATCTTTGTTCAAGTACCTCTCATACCATCTAACGGAAACATACTGACGCCTAAAGTTGTCACATATATTTAATTGAAGCTAGAAACGTAAGGGAAACGTGATGGAATTAGAGTTTCAGTCGTGGGATTTTGTCGGTATCTTTGTTCAAGTACCTCTCATACCATTTAACGGAAACATACTGACTCTTAAAATTGTCACATATATTTAATTGAAGCTAGAAACGTAAGGGAAACGTGAGGGAATTAGAGTTTCAGTCGTAAGATTTAGTCGGTATCTTTTTTCAAGTACCTCTCATACCATTTAACGGAAACATACTGACGCCTAAAGTTGTCACATATATTTAATTGAAGCTAGAAACGTAAGGGAAACGTGAGGGAATTAGAGTTTCAGTCGTGGGATTCAGTCGGTATCTTTGTTCAAGTACCTCTCATACCATCTAACGGAAACATACTGACGCCTAAAGTTGTCACATATATTTAATTGAAGCTAGAAACGTAAGGGAAACGTGAGGGAATTAGAGTTTGAGTCGTGGGATTCAGTCAGTATCTTTGTTCAAGTACCTCTCATACTATCTAACGGAAACATACTGACGCCTAAAGTTGTCACATATATTTAATTGAAGCTAGAAACGTAAGGGAAACGTGAGGGAATTAGAGTTTCAGTCGTGGGATTCAGTCGGTATCTTTGTTCAAGTACCTCTTATACCATCTAACGGAAACATACTGACGCCTAAAGTTGTCACATATATTTAATTGAGCTGGAAACGTCAGGGAAACGTGAGGGAATTAGAGTTTCAGTCGTGGGATTCAGTCGGTCTCCTTGTTCATGTACCTCTCATACCATTTAACGCTAACATATTGATGCCTAAAGTTGTCACACAAATTTAATTGAAGCTAGAAACGTAAGGGAAACGTGAGGGAATTAGAGTTTCAGTCGTGGGATTTAGTCGGTATCTTTGTTCAAGTACCTCTCATACAATCTAACGGAAACATACTGACGCCTAAAGTTGTCACATATATTTAATTAGAGCTAGAAACGTAAGGGAAACGTGAGGGAATTAGAGTTTCAGTCGTGGGATTCAGTCAGTATCTTTGTTCAAGTACCTCTCATACCATCTAACGGAAACATACTGACGCCTAAAGTTGTCACATATATTTAATTGAAGCTAGAAACGTAAGGGAAACGTGAGGGAATTAGAGTTTCAGTCATGGGATTTAGTCGGTCTCCTTGTTCATGTACCTCTCATACCATTTAACGCTAACATATTGATGCCTAAAGTTGTCACACAAATTTAATTGAAGCTAGAAACGTAAGGGAAACGTGAGGGAATTAGAGTTTCAGTCGTGGGATTTAGTCGGTATCTTTGTTCAAGTACCTCTCATACCATCTAACGGAAACATACTGACGCCTAAAGTTGTCACATATATTTAATTGAAGCTAGAAACGTAAGGGAAACGTGAGGGAATTAGAGTTTCAGTCGTGGGATTCAGTCAGTATCTTTGTTCAAGTACCTCTCATACCATTTAACGGAAACATACTGACGCCTAAAGTTGTCACATATATTTAATTGAAGCTAGAAACGTAAGGGAAACGTGATGGAATTAGAGTTTCAGTCGTGGGATTTTGTCGGTATCTTTGTTCAAGTACCTCTCATACCATTTAACGGAAACATACTGACTCTTAAAATTGTCACATATATTTAATTGAAGCTAGAAACGTAAGGGAAACGTGAGGGAATTAGAGTTTCAGTCGTAAGATTTAGTCGGTATCTTTTTTCAAGTACCTCTCATACCATTTAACGGAAACATACTGACGCCTAAAGTTGTCACATATATTTAATTGAAGCTAGAAACGTAAGGGAAACGTGAGGGAATTAGAGTTTCAGTCGTGGGATTCAGTCGGTATCTTTGTTCAAGTACCTCTCATACCATCTAACGGAAACATACTGACGCCTAAAGTTGTCACATATATTTAATTGAAGCTAGAAACGTAAGGGAAACGTGAGGGAATTAGAGTTTCAGTCGTGGGATTCAGTCAGTATCTTTGTTCAAATACCTCTCATACTATCTAACGGAAACATATTGACGCCTAAAGTTGTCACATATATTTAATTGAAGCTAGAAACGTAAGGGAAACGTGAGGGAATTAGAGTTTCAGTCGTGGGATTCAGTCGGTATCTTTGTTCAAGTACCTCTTATACCATCTAACGGAAACATACTGACGCCTAAAGTTGTCACATATATTTAATTGAGCTGGAAACGTCAGGGAAACGTGAGGGAATTAGAGTTTCAGTCGTGGGATTCAGTCGGTCTCCTTGTTCATGTACCTCTCATACCATTTAACGCTAACATATTGATGCCTAAAGTTGTCACACAAATTTAATTGAAGCTAGAAACGTAAGGGAAACGTGAGGGAATTAGAGTTTCAGTCGTGGGATTTAGTCGGTATTTTTGTTCAAGTACCTCTCATACCATCTAACGGAAACATACTGACGCCTAAAGTTGTCACATATATTTAATTAGAGCTAGAAACGTAAGGGAAACGTGAGGGAATTAGAGTTTCAGTCGTGGGATTCAGTCAGTATCTTTGTTCAAGTACCTCTCATACCATCTAACGGAAACATACTGACGCCTAAAGTTGTCACATATATTTAATTGAAGCTAGAAACGTAAGGGAAACGTGAGGGAATTAGAGTTTCAGTCATGGGATTTAGTCGGTCTCCTTGTTCATGTACCTCTCATACCATTTAACGCTAACATATTAATGCCTAAAGTTGTCACACAAATTTAATTGAAGCTAGAAACGTAAGGGAAACGTGAGGGAATTAGAGTTTCGGGCGTGTGATTCAGTCGGTGTATTTGTTCAAGTACCTTTTATACCATCTAACGGAAACATACTGACGCCTAAAGTTGTCACATATATTTAATTGAAGCTAGAAACGTAAGGGAAACGTGAGGGAATTAGAGTTTCAGTCGGTATCTTTGTTCAAGTACCTCTTATACCATCTAACGGAAACATACTGACGCCTAAAGTTGTCACATATATTTAATTGAAGCTAGAAACGTAAGGGAAACGTGAGGGAATTAGAGTTTCAGTCGTGGGATTCAGTCAGTATCTTTGTTCAAGTACCTCTCATACCATCTAACGGAAACATACTGACGCCTAAAGTTGTCACATATATTTAATTGAAGCTAGAAACGTAAGGGAAACGTGAGGGAATTAGAGTTTCAGTCGTGGGATTCAGTCGGTATCTTTGTTCAAGTACCTCTCATACCATTTAACGGAAACATACTGACGCCTAAAGTTGTCACATATATTTAATTGAAGCTAGAAACGTAAGGGAAACGTGAGGGAATTAGAGTTTCAGTCGTGGGATTCAGTCGGTATCTTTGTTCAAGTACCTCTTATACCATCTAATGGAAACATACTGACGCCTAAAGTTGTCACATATATTTAATTGAAGCTAGAAACGTCAGGGAAACGTGAGGGAATTAGAGTTTCAGTCGTGGGATTCAGTCGGTCTCCTTGTTCATGTACCTCTCATACCATTTAACGCTAACATATTGATGCCTAAAGTTGTCACACAAATTTACTTGAAGCTAGAAACGTAAGGGAAACGTGAGGGAATTAGAGTTTCAGTCGTGGGATTCAGTCGGTATCTTTGTTCAAGTACCTCTCATACCATTTAACGGAAACATACTGACGCCTAAAGTTGTCACATATATTTAATTGAAGCTAGAAACGTAAGGGAAACGTGAGGGAATTAGAGTTTCAGTCGTGGGATTCAGTCGGTATCTTTGTTCAAGTACCTCTCATACCATTTAACGGAAACATACTGACGCCTAAAGTTGTCACATATATTTAATTGAAGCTAGAAACGTAAGGGAAACGTGAGGGAATTAGAGTTTCGGGCGTGTGATTCAGTCGGTGTATTTGTTCAAGTACCTTTTATACCATCTAACGGAAACATACTGACGCCTAAAGTTGTCACATATATTTAATTGAAGCTAGAAACGTAAGGGAAACGTGAGGGAATTAGAGTTTCAGTCGGTATCTTTGTTCAAGTACCTCTTATACCATCTAACGGAAACATACTGACGCCTAAAGTTGTCACATATATTTAATTGAAGCTAGAAACGTAAGGGAAACGTGAGGGAATTAGAGTTTCAGTCGTGGGATTCAGTCAGTATCTTTGTTCAAGTACCTCTCATACCATCTAACGGAAACATACTGACGCCTAAAGTTGTCACATATATTTAATTGAAGCTAGAAACGTAAGGGAAACGTGAGGGAATTAGAGTTTCAGTCGTGGGATTCAGTCGGTATCTTTGTTCAAGTACCTCTCATACCATTTAACGGAAACATACTGACGCCTAAAGTTGTCACATATATTTAATTGAAGCTAGAAACGTAAGGGAAACGTGAGGGAATTAGAGTTTCAGTCGTGGGATTCAGTCGGTATCTTTGTTCAAGTACCTCTTATACCATCTAACGGAAACATACTGACGCCTAAAGTTGTCACATATATTTAATTGAAGCTAGAAACGTCAGGGAAACGTGAGGGAATTAGAGTTTCAGTCGTGGGATTCAGTCGGTCTCCTTGTTCATGTACCTCTCATACCATTTAACGCTAACATATTGATGCCTAAAGTTGTCACACAAATTTACTTGAAGCTAGAAACGTAAGGGAAACGTGAGGGAATTAGAGTTTCAGTCGTGGGATTCAGTCGGTATCTTTGTTCAAGTACCTCTCATACCATTTAACGGAAACATACTGACGCCTAAAGTTGTCACATATATTTAATTGAAGCTAGAAACGTAAGGGAAACGTGAGGGAATTAGAGTTTCAGTCGTGGGATTTAGTCGGTATCTTTGTTCAAGTACCTCTCATACCATCTAACGGAAACAAACTGACGCCTAAAGTTGTCACATATATTTAATTGGAGCTAGAAACGTAAGGGAAACGTGAGGGAATTAGAGTTTCAGTCGTGGGATTCAGTCAGTATCTTTGTTCAAGTACCTCTCATACCATCTAACGGAAACATACTGACGCCTAAAGTTGTCACATATATTTAATTGAAGCTAGAAACGTAAGGGAAACGTGAGGGAATTAGAGTTTCAGTCGTGGGATTTAGTCGGTATCTTTGTTCAAGTACCTCTCATACCATCTAACGGAAACATACTGACTCCTAAAATTGTCACATATATTTAATTGAAGCTAGAAACGTAAGGGAAACGTGAGGAAATTAGAGTTTCAGTCGTGGGATTCAGTCGGTATCTCTGTTCAAGTACCTCTCATACCATCTAACGGAAACATACTGACGCCTAAAGTTGTCACATATATTTAATTGAAGCTAGAAACGTAAGGGAAACGTGAGGGAATTAGAGTTTCAGTCGTGTGATTCAGTCGGTATCTCTGTTCAAGTACCTCTCATACCATCTAACGGAAACATACTGACGCCTAAAGTTGTCACATATATTTAATTGGAGCTAGAAACGTAAGGGAAACGTGAGGGAATTAGAGTTTCAGTCGTGGGATTCAGTCAGTATCTTTGTTCAAGTACCTCTCATACCATCTAACGGAAACATACTGACGCCTAAAGTTGTCACATATATTTAATTGAAGCTAGAAACGTAAGGGAAACGTGAGGGAATTAGAGTTTCAGTCGTGGGATTTAGTCGGTCTCCTTGTTCATGTACCTCTCATACCATCTAACGGAAACATACTGACGCCTAAAGTTGTCACATATATTTAATTGGAGCTAGAAACGTAAGGGAAACGTGAGGGAATTAGAGTTTCAGTCGTGGGATTCAGTCAGTATCTTTGTTCAAGTACCTCTCATACCATCTAACGGAAACATACTGACGCCTAAAGTTGTCACATATATTTAATTGAAGCTAGAAACGTAAGGGAAACGTGAGGGAATTAGAGTTTCAGTCGTGGGATTTAGTCGGTCTCCTTGTTCATGTACCTCTCATACCATTTAACGCTAACATATTGATGCCTAAAGTTGTCACACAAATTTAATTGAAGCTAGAAACGTAAGGGAAACGTGAGGGAATTAGAGTTTCAGTCGTGGGATTCAGTCAGTATCTTTGTTCAAGTACCTCTCATACCATCTAACGGAAACATACTGACGCCTAAAGTTGTCACATATATTTAATTGAAGCTAGAAACGTAAGGGAAACGTGAGGGAATTAGAGTTTCAGTTGTGGGATTTAGTCGGTATCTTTGTTCAAGTACCTCTCATACCATCTAACGGAAACATACTGACTCCTAAAATTGTCACATATATTTAATTGAAGCTAGAAACGTAAGGGAAACGTGAGGGAATTAGAGTTTCAGTCATGTGATTCAGTCGGTATCTCTGTTCAAGTACCTCTCATACCATCTAACGGAAACATACTGACGCCTAAAGTTGTCACATATATTTAATTGAAGCTAGAAACGTAAGGGAAACGTGAGGGAATTAGAGTTTCAGTCGTGGGATTCAGTCGGTATCTTTGTTCAAGTACCTCTCATACCATTTAACGGAAACATACTGACGCCTAAAGTTGTCACATATATTTAATTGAAGCTAGAAACGTACGGGAAACGTGAGGGAATTAGAGTTTCAGTCGTGGGATTCAGTCGGTATCTTTGTTCAAGTACCTCTCATACCATTTAACGGAAACATAGTGACGCCTAAAGTTGTCACATATATTTAATTGAAGCTAGAAACGTAAGGGAAACGTGAGGGAATTAGAGTTTCAGTCGTGGGATTTAGTCGGTATCTTTGTTCAGGTACCTCTCATACCATCTAACGGAAACATACTGACGCCTAAAGTTGTCACATATATTTAATTGGAGCTAGAAACGTAAGGGAAACGTGAGGGAATTAGAGTTTCAGTCGTGGGATTCAGTCAGTATCTTTGTTCAAGTACCTCTCATACCATCTAACGGAAACATACTGACGCCTAAAGTTGTCACATATATTTAATTGAAGCTAGAAACGTAAGGGAAACGTGAGGGAATTAGAGTTTCAGTCGTGGGATTTAGTCGGTATCTTTGTTCAAGTACCTCTCATACCATCTAACGGAAACATACTGACTCCTAAAATTGTCACATATATTTAATTGAAGCTAGAAACGTAAGGGAAACGTGAGGGAATTAGAGTTTCAGTCGTGTGATTCAGTCGGTATCTCTGTTCAAGTACCTCTCATACCATCTAACGGAAACATACTGACGCCTAAAGTTGTCACATATATTTAATTGAAGCTAGAAACGTAAGGGAAACGTGAGGGAATTAGAGTTTCAGTCGTGGGATTCAGTCGGTATCTTTGTTCAAGTACCTCTCATACCATTTAACGGAAACATACTGACGCCTAAATTTGTCACATATATTTAATTGAAGCTAGAAACGTAAGGGAAACGTGAGGGAATTAGAGTTTCGGGCGTGTGATTCAGTCGGTGTATTTGTTCAAGTACCTTTTATACCATCTAACGGAAACATACTGACGCCTAAAGTTGTCACATATATTTAATTGAAGCTAGAAACGTAAGGGAAACGTGAGGGAATTAGAGTTTTAGTCGGTATTTTTGTTTAAGTACCTCTCATACCATCTAACGGAAACATACTGACGCATAAAGTTGTCACATATATTTAATTGAAGCTAGAAACGTATTGAAACGTGATGGAGTTTGAGTTTCAGTCGTGGGATTTTGTCGGTATCTTTGTTCAAGTACCTCTCCCACCATCTAACGGAAACATACTGACTCTTAAAATTGTCACATATATTTAATTGAAGCTAGAAACGTAAGGGAAACGTGAGGGAATTAGAGTTTCAGTCGTAAGATTTAGTCGGTATCTTTGTTCAAGTACCTCTCATACCATTTAACGGAAACATATTGACACCTAAAGTTGTCACATATATTTAATTGAAGCTAGAAACGTAAGGGAAACGTGAGGGAATTAGAGTTTCAGTCGGTATCTTTGTTCAAGTACCTCTCATACCATCTAACGGAAACATACTGACGCCTAAAGTTGTCACATATATTTAATTGAAGCTAGAAACGTAAGGGAAACGTGAGGGAATTAGAGTTTCAGTCGTGGGATTCAGTCGGTATCTTTGTTCAAGTACCTCTCATACCATTTAACGGAAACATACTGACGCCTAAAGTTGTCACATATATTTAATTGAAGCTAGAAACGTAAGGGAAACGTGAGGGAATTAGAGTTTCAGTCGTGGGATTCAGTCGGTATCTTTGTTCAAGTACCTCTTATACCATCTAACGGAAACATAGTGACGCCTAAAGTTGTCACATATATTTAATTGAAGCTAGAAACGTGAGGGAAACGTGAGGGAATTAGAGTTTCAGTCGTGGGATTCAGTCGGTATCTTTGTTCAAGTACCTCTCATACCATTTAACGGAAACATAATGACGCCTAAAGTTGTCACATATATTTAATTGAAGCTAGAAACGTAAGGGAAACGTGAGGGAATTAGAGTTTCAGTCGTGGGATTCAGTCGGTCTCCTTGTTCAAGTACCTCTCATACCATTTAACGGAAACATAGTGACGCCTAAAGTTGTCACATATATTTAATTGAAGCTAGAAACGTGAGGGAAACGTGAGGGAATTAGAGTTTCAGTCAGTATCTTTGTTTAAGTACCTCTCATACCATCTAACGGAAACATACTGACGCCTAAAGTTGTCACATATATTTAATTGAAGCTAGAAACGTAAGGGAAACGTGAGGGAATTAGAGTTTCAGTCGTGGGATTCAGTTGATATCTTTGTTCAAGTACCTCTCATACCATTTAACGGAAACATACTGACGCCTAAAGTTGTCACATATATTTAATTGAAGCTAGAAACGTACGGGAAACGTGAGGGAATTAGAGTTTCAGTCGTGGGATTCAGTCGGTATCTTTGTTCAAGTACCTCTCATACCATTTAACGGAAACATACTGACGCCTAAAGTTGTCACATATATTTAATTGAAGCTAGAAACGTAAGGGAAACGTGAGGGAATTAGAGTTTCAGTCGTGGGATTTAGTCGGTATCTTTGTTCAAGTACGTCTCATACCATTTAACGGAAACATACTGACGCCTAAAGTTGTCACATATATTTAATTGAAGCTAGAAACGTAAGGGAAACGTGAGGGAATTAGAGTTTCAGTCGTGGGATTCAGTCGGTATCTTTGTTCAAGTACCTCTCATACCATTTAACGGAAACATACTGACGCCTAAAGTTGTCACATATATTTAATTGAAGCTAGAAACGTACGGGAAACGTGAGGGAATTAGAGTTTCAGTCGTGGGATTCAGTCGGTATCTTTGTTCAAGTACCTCTCATACCATTTAACGGAAACATAGTGACGCCTAAAGTTGTCACATATATTTAATTGAAGCTAGAAACGTAAGGGAAACGTAGGGAATTAGAGTTTCAGTCGTGGGATTTAGTCGGTATCTTTGTTCAAGTACCTCTCATACCATTTAACGGAAACATACTGACGCCTAAAGTTGTTACACAGATTTAATTTCAGCTAACAGGGCGTAATCATGGCCAATCTAGATTAAAGAGAAAAATCATTACCTAAATCATCTCTACTCGTAGCTTAACCAAACCAAATAAACCCTAATCAAATCAAATCATATCAAATCAAACCAAACCAAATCAAACCAAACCAAACCAAATCAAACCATACCAAACCAACCTAAACCAAACCAAATCAAACCCTACCAAACCAAACCAAACCAAACCAAATAAAACCAAACTAAGGCATATCAAACCCAACCAAATCATATCAAACCAAACCAAACGAAATCTAGTCCAACCAAACCAAACCAAACCTAGTGAAACCAAACCAAATCATATCAAACCAAACCAAACCAAATCATATATAACCAAACTAAACCAAATAATATTAAACCACACAAAACCAAAACTAGTCCAACCAAACCAAACCAAACAAAGCCAAATATAACTAAATCTAATAAAACCAAACAAAACAAAACCTAATCAAATCAAACTAAATCATATCAAACCATATAAAACAATACTTAGCCAAACCAAACAAAACCTAATCCAGCCAAACTAATCAAAACCTAATCTATCCAAACCAAACAAAACCTAATCTATCCAAACCAAACAAAACCTAATCTATCCAAACCAAACCAAACCTTATCTATCCAAACAAAAACCAAATTCAAAACCAATACCAAAACCAAAACCAAAACCAAAACTAAACTAAACTAAACTAAACCAAACCAAACCTAAACAAACCTAATCAAACCCATCTTAACCCTCACAACTTAATGGAAATAAACTATTTCGCCAACTTTTATCTTCTTAGTTCCTTCCACATCTTCAAATAGATCAAAGTTTATTAAGAAAATTCAACTGCCGATTTTAGAGGCTTCGGTGGTTAGCTCGAACATGGACTCCAGCGTCCAAAAGAAGTGCCGATATTTTTTTTTTAAGTTAAAGCGAAAACTAACGAAGGAAATTTCACTCAGAAAGTTCGAAAGGAGATATCTGTAAGGATATTTTAATTTAAAGCGAAAACTAACGAAGGAAATTTCACTCAGAAAGTTCGAAAGGAAATATCTGTAAGGATCTTTTAATTAAAGCGAAAACTAACAATGGAAATTTCAACCAGAAAGTTTGAAAAGAGATGATTTTTTAATTAAAGCGAAAACTAACGAAGGAAATTTCACTCAGAAAGTTCGAAAGGAGATATCTGTAAGAAATTTTTCATCGCTAATAACCATAATTCAGAGAGAAGTTGAGGAAAATTGAGTCATTCACTCGGATGAATGGCACGAGTACTCAGACTTAAACCGTTTGAATTACATTCACCAAACAGTTAATCACCAAGCAAATTACGTGGACCTAGCTACCAGAGCTCATACTCAGGCTCTTGTAAAAACATGGTTGGATTCCAAAATTCGAATCCTAAAAAAATTAAGAGGCGTCAATGCAAAGAAAGACTTTCCAATCACATCTTGATTATTTTTGTTGGCGACTAATGATGAATTCAGCTAATGATCTTTTTCTTGCTATTTATCTGATATTTATTCCATTAATCAATAAATCAATCATTTATTCTTTGTGATATTTTATTTTCCTTAAATATGCAAATCCAATTTTTTTAAAAGTTGAGATTGCAAACCAAAGTAGCACCATTATTTCGAATTAAAGACTAAACCAGGGGTCTCCAAAGGGGTCAATGAGGGTCGAAAGGGGGTTGATTAATGATACGGTGGGTCAATTTAACCTTTGGGGATCAAAAGAAGACATTCGTAAGAGAATTCAAAATACTGATTCAATCAATTGCTAACCATCCTAAGCTGTGTCAATTTTTAATTGAAATTACCGAGATTTTGACTAAACCTGTCAAGATATTGGGCTTGTAATGACTATAAACAGTTTGTCTTTTTTCTCCTCATATTTAATGAGAGATATTTACAAAGGAGGGAGACACAGAACAACAATTCCGTAGGCTTTGGTTTGCAGTTTTCCTTACTGAAATACATCAGAATTGGATCATAAACTTAATTTCTAATGATTTATTTTCGAGTAAATGCCTGGGGGTCAATGAGATGTCCCAGATTCGATGAAGGGGTCAATGAGGAGTCTCAGATTCGACGAAGGGGTCAATGAGGAGTCACAGATTCGATGAAGGGGTCAATGAGGAGTCTCACATTCGATAAAGGGGTCAATGCTGAGTCACAGATTCGATGAAGGGGTCAATGAGGAGTCACAGATTCGATGAAGGAGTCAATGAGGAGTCTCACATTCGATGAAGGGGTCAATGCTGAGTCACAGATTCGATGAAGGGGTCAATGAGGAGTCACAGATTCGATGAAGGGGTCAATGCTGAGTCTCAGATTCGATGAAGGGGTCAATGAGGAGTCTCAGATTCGATGAAGGGGTCAATGCTGAGTCACAGATTCGATGAAGGGGTCAATGAGGAGTCTCACATTCGATGAAGGGGTCAATGCTGAGTCACAGATTCGATGAAGGGGTCAATGAGGAGTCACATATTCGATGAAGGGGTCAATGAGGAGTCTCAGATTCGATGAAGGGGTCAATGAGGAGTCTCAGATTCGATGAAGGGGTCAATGCTGAGTCACAGATTTGATGAAGGGATCAATTAGGAGTCTCAAATTTAATGAAGGAATCAAAGGGGTCAATGAGATGTCCCAGATTCGATGAAGGGGTCAATGAGGAGTCTCAGATTCGACCAAGGGGTCAATGAGGAGTCTCACATTCGATGAAGGGGTCAATGAGGAGTCTCACATTCGATGAAGATGTCAATGCTGAGTCACAGATTCGATGAAGGGGTCAATGAGGAGTCACAGATTCGATGAAGGGGTCAATGCTGAGTCACAGATTCGATGAAGGGGTCAATGAGGAGTCACAGATTCGATGAAGGGGTCAATTAGGAGTCTCACATTCGATGAAGGGGTCAATGCTGAGTCACAGATTCGATGAAGGGGTCAATGAGGAGTCACAGATTCGATGAAGGGGTCAATGCTAAGTCTCAGATTCGATGAAGGGGTCAATGAGGAGTCTCAGATTCGATGAAAGGGTCAATGCTGAGTTACAGATTCGATGGAGGGGTCAATAAGGAGTCTTAGATTCGATGAACGGGTCAATGCTGAGTCACAGATTCGATGAAGGGATCAATGAGGAGTCACAGATTCGATGAAGGGGTTAATGAGGAGTCTCAGATTCGACGAAGGGGTCAATGAGGAGTCACAGATTCGATGAAGGGGTCGATGAGGAGTCTCACA
The DNA here is from genome assembly GCA_963969495.1 of Ceratothoa steindachneri. NCBI lineage: Eukaryota > Metazoa > Arthropoda > Malacostraca > Isopoda > Cymothoidae > Ceratothoa > Ceratothoa steindachneri. Next base: position 35,692,699 of record OZ018339.1, on the reverse strand, counting down.
TTCGATGAAGGGGTCAATGCTGAGTCACAGATTCGACGAAGAGGTCAATGAGGAGTCACAGATTCGATGAAGGGGTCAATGAGGAGTCTCACATTCGATGAAGGGGTCAATGAGGAGTCTCAGATTCGATGAAGGGGTCAATGCTGAGGCACAGATTCGATGGAGGAGTCAATGAGGAGTCTTAGATTCGATGAAGGGGTCAATGCTGAGTCACAGATTCGATGAAGGGATCAATTAGGAGTATCAAATTTAATGAAGGAATCAAAGGGGTCAATGAGGTGTCACAGATTCGATGAAGGGGTCAATGAGGAGTCTCAGATTCGACGAAGGGGTCAATGAGGAGTCACAGATTCGATGAAGGGGTCAATGAGGAGTCTCAGATTCGACGAAGGGGTCAATGAGGAGTCACAGATTCGATGAAGGGGTCAATGAGGAGTCTCACATTCGATGAAGGGGTCAATGCTGAGTCACAGATTCGATGGAGGGGTCAATGAGGAGTCACAGATTCGATGAAGGGGTCAATGAGGAGTCTCAGATTCGACGAAGGGGTCAATGAGGAGTCACAGATTCGATGAAGGGGTCAATGAGGAGTCTCAGATTCGACGAAGGGGTCAATGAGGAGTCACAGATTCGATGAAGGGGTCAATGAGGAGTCTCACATTCGATGAAGGGGTCAATGCTGAGTCACAGATTCGATGGAGGGGTCAATGAGGAGTCACAGATTCGATGAAGGGGTCAATGCTGAGTCTCAGATTCGATGAAGGGGTCAATGAGGAGTCTCAGATTCGATGAAGGGGTCAATGCTGAGTCACAGATTCGATGGAGGGGTCAATGAGGAGTCTTAGATTCGATGAAGGGGTCAATGCTGAGTCACAGATTCGATGAAGGGATCAATTAGGAGTATCAAATTTAATGAAGGAATCAAAGGGGTCAATGAGGTGTCACAGATTCGATGAAGGGGTCAATGAGGAGTCTCAGATTCGACGAAGGGGTCAATGAGGAGTCACAGATTCGATGAAGGGGTCAATGAGGAGTCTCACATTCGATGAAGGGGTCAATGCTGAGTCACAGATTCGATGAAGGGGTCAACGAGGAGTCACAGATTCGATGAAGGGGTCAATGAGGAGTCTCACATTCGATGAAGGGGTCAATGCTGAGTCACAGATTCGATGAAGGGGTCAATGAGGAGTCACAGATTCGATGAAGGGGTCAATGCTGAGTCTCAGATTCGATGAAGGGGTCAATGAGGAGTCTCAGATTCGATGAAGGGGTCAATGCTGAGTCACAGATTCGATGGAAGGGTCAATGAGGAGTCTTAGATTCGATGAAGGGGTCAATGCTGAGTCACAGATTCGATGAAGGGATCAATTAGGAGTCTCAAATTTAATGAAGGAATCAAAGGGGTCAATTAGGAGTCTCAGATTTGATGAAGGGGTCAATAATGACTCTCAGATTCGATGAAGGGGTCAATGAGGAGTCTCAGATTTGATGAAGGGGTCAATGCTAAGTCACAGATTCAATGAAGGGGTCAATGCTGAGTCACAGATTCGATGAAGGGGTCAATGCTGATTCTCAGATTCGATGAAGGGGTCAATGAGGAATCACAGATTTGATGAAGGGTTTAATGGGCTAACAAGTTTGGGTATCCCTGGGTTGAACTAAAGAGGGCATCTCCCTCAAAGTCAAAAGGATATTTATAAAGATGATTTTGTTTAATTAAAGAGAAATTCAACGAGGGAATTTAACTCAGAGAGTTTGTAAGGGAAAATCTGTGGGGGTTTTATTTAAAGCGACAACTAACGTGGGCATCTTCCTCACAAAAGTGTAAGGAGAAATCTGTAAAAAAAAGTGTGAAGGTAGAGATAGTCAACATGTGCGGTGCGATATCTAGCCGCCTATCCACCTGCAGTATTTGGGGTCTGGAGGGCAAGCAACTGAAAGCGTGGGAGCCGAGAAGGCATGCAATTCTCCAGATGTCAGCTGCAACATGCTGATTCATGATATATAGGACGCTCAATTGCAAGGTACACACTGGGGCCGGGAGGGCGTGCCATTTATTTTAGATGTACGAGGCCTAGGATCTTGCCCCCCCCCTTATTTCGGGTATACATAACGAGAGAGAAAACACACTAGAAGAAAAAGAAAATAATGGAAAAGAGAAAAAAAAGAAAAAGAGTATAGGAAAGAGAAGGAAAATAAAAATCAGAGGAAAACGATAAAAAGAAAAGACGAAAGAAAATGAAAGAAAAAGAAAGGATGAAACAAAAAGCAAATAAAAACTAAAAGAGAAAGGAAAGGGAAGAAACAAATAGGACACGAAAAGGAAAGGACAATAAAATGGAAAAAAATAATAAATAAAAGAACAAGGAACGATAGTAGAAGAAAATAAAAAGAAGAAGAAAGAACAGAAGAATAAGAAAAAGAAAAGAATAAAAAGAAGAAAAGAAGAAAAAGAAGAAAAGAAGAAAGAAGCACTAAAAAAAAAGATCAGCAAAATCCTCCATGATTCATTCGAGGTCCATCGGAGCAGGAAAATTGTGTGGAAGGAAAACTTCAACGCAACACAAATAGGTGAAAAGAATAACGAGATTAATTATGCAAAGTGTGAGAGCGAAAGAGAGGAAGCAGAAGGTAAAAAGTTTCCTTTCTATTCCACATTTATCGCCATTTCCCCCAAAGGTTTCATTTATTCCTTTTTTCCCCTTCTCCTTTCCCCACATTTATCGCCATTTGCCCCAAAGGTTTCATTTATTCCTTTTTTCCCCTTCTCCTTTCCCCATATCTTCTTCTTTTTCCTTTTATTCCCTATTTTTTTATTTTTTAGTGTTTGTTTTCTCTCTCAATCGTCCACCCGCAAGATGATAGAGGGTGGCGTCCTTTTATTTAGTGAAAGAGGCAACTAAGCGATAATTGATCATGGAAGCTGTGATTTATTTGCTGACAGTTCAGAAATGAACTTGAGTGCACCGTAAAACGCATATCTCGGTGGATATTTAGTTGATGGCATCGAATCAAATATTGGAATGAATGAGTAAAAGGAAAGACACTATCTAGAGTTTGATTCGGAACGAAAAAAAAAGACTTTGGAAACGTAAGAATTGAATAAGCGAATGAGGAATCAGAAATAATGAGGTTCTAGCGATAGAGAAGCCATGAAATGGTTAACCCCGGATACACAACCCGATAAACTTGGAGAGACGCAACAACAGGAAATCTTCAGCTCAAGGAATCGAACCCCTCTTCTACTCATAGGGGAAATACAACTTTGCGAGTATTCAGGTCTCGTCTTTCATGTACTGGTTCGTTTCTTTGTATGATGGGTTCTTGATGGTTTTGAGTTCTAGACTTCTGACGAGGGTTCTTTCATTTCGAATTTGCACCAAATCTTCAAATGCGAGACTTTTATCTCAGGATTTATTGATGTTATCCCAAAGTTATATAAATTCATCTCATACTTTATCGATATTTTTTTGCTCTATTCCGTCCTCCTTTTCTTTCAATTATGCAGTTTCTCCTTTTGCTTTTGTTCACTTATGTATTCGTCGGATAGTCTGAATGTCATTTTTCCCTCTTTTGTTGACGAACCTCTTGGATAAGTATCCATATAACTAAGTTAACAACATCGAGGATTGTTTTAGTTTCCTGCATATTATTAATCCTGTTGGTCTTTTCCCTCTGAGATAGAAAAGAGTAAATCCAGTTTTGTGGTAACAAACAAAAACATCTACTTGATGTTGCAATTTTTATTACGTATTTATGTTTTTTTTCCATGAAAAATAGCTTGTATACCAATGAACCTCTATCAGTTGAAATCTAATGAGACCTACCACTTGGAGAACCAAAGGGCTTAAACTTGGTTATGACAAATCTTGGTCACAACGTGTCAATAAGTTAATAATAATGTGCCAATTTGCCAACCACAAGTGACAGCAGTTCATATAAATGCCAAACTAAAACAAACAACAACAGTCCAAATTCTTCCAAAAACCAATACAAGTGACAAAACCCCAGATTCTATCTTAACAAATACAGGTGACAAAGTTTCTTATTCTTGCTAAATCAATACAAGTAACAACAGTTTAAATTCTTGTTTAACAAATATCAAAAGTGACTACAATCCAGATTATTGCCAAACCCTTGCCAAGGGAGCGATTTTTTATCATTAAATAAGTTCTAATCTATAATTTACTCAATAATACAACCTGAAATAAATAATAAAACGTTTAGCGCAATAAAAAACAATGTTACGACACTGTATACATTGGTTACCCTTTAATTAGAGAATGAAATGTCACCATTGCAAAGAAAACACTTCCCCGAAGATGGTTTTATTCAGAACCCTAAAATCTTTCGCTTAATCTTGTTTTTTTTCCCTATCGGCTGAATATCATTACTCTATTGACCTGGTACTTCGTAAACTTAAATTTGAGGAGACATAATTTACCATATAAAATCACTATACCTCAAAATGGCCATTCGAATTTGAGGCTAGAAGCCAAAGGAGTCCTGTTTATTTCCTTCGAGCCTTACCTATAGGATTCAGAAATAAATGGCTGCAAAATTGAACGAATTCCTAGAAAGGTATTTTCTAACTAATGATAACCGAGTAGGGAAATAGAATCGAAATTACGTACATGAACGTAATTCACAGAGGAAAAAAATTACAGTCAATTAATTTGCACAATTTATACAATATTGTCTTTTTAAATAGGACAAATATAAACAAGAAATGGTAAGAGCATTTTCGTCGCTATTTTTACAGAACTATTGAGCAAAGCCTTTGCTAAAATCAAGAACAAGGTCCCTCTCAACAAAGCATTCGAGCCTCCAGGTCTCTAATTGACAAAGATCTTCCCCGAACGCATCTGTGAAGTAGAATTTCTCAATCATCTTGTTTTTAGTTGAAGTTCTGCCAGTACCTACAATCTCTGCTCCAGCTGCACCTGGCCCCAGATTTCCCCCCTGCCCTCCTCGATTCTCTAACCCTCCGAAAAATAGAAGTGAAAAAATTCTAATCTCTCTTCTTCTTCTTCTCTCTCTCTCTCTCTCTCTCTCTGCCTCTCTCTCCCATCCGTTTTTCCTCACGGTTGCCTCCCCCCCTACATCTTTCCTTGTCCATATACCCTTCCCCACCGGTGCCCCACTGTCGTTCCTTCTAAATTTACTCTCCAGTCCCAGCGGGCGGCCCCCACTGACGGGATAATAGAGAGGACCCGGGGTAGCAGCCGTAAAGGCGGGTCTGGGTTCGAGAAGCCGACTCGACCGGAGGAGGGAAGCTGCCGGGATTCCGAGGGAGGGCCGAGCTGGGAAACACCCCCCTCCCTACCTTCCCCAGATGCCCAAATGCCCGGGTATACAGGGCTTTCACGTGTCGTCGGATAAAGACGGATTTTTCTCTTTAAATTCCGCTCCAGCAAAATTTACGGATTTAGACTCCCGCTACCCTCCCCTAATTAGACTGGGGTTCATGCGGACCCTGGTTCTTACCCGGTTACTAGTCCTCGATCTTCCCCAGTCGTAAAATGTCATCCATAAACTAGGGCATACGTAGTTTTCTCACTTTTGCAATGAATAAATGAAGTACGAGTAAGCGAAATGGCTAAGGAGATAAAAACATCGCAAACTAAAACAAATCATTGTTTATTCTACTGTTTTAGCTCTCTTCTGGGCTTGATATGGACTCATCTCTTAGTAGCCCCTTTGGGATGAGTTTCCAAACAACTTACAAGCGATTGGGCATACTTAATGCAGCTATATTAAGGTATACGCTTAGTATAGCAAAGAATACCCACCTTTACATTGCATCGGGCATGCCTCGCGTATATACTCTTCACCCATGGCAAGTAAGTGACTTGCTTGGCGCCGATGAAGAGCATTACCCTGGCTTTTTTAACCATACTACTTGATGGAGCTAGCTGTACTCCCAGGAGGAGGTTTATTTTAATCACTGTCTTTAGTAATTAGTAATAAATGTACCCATACTAGGTACACCTTTAAAGAGGTCTCTGTTATCTATTCTCTGCCTTTCTCTATCCCTCATTTTTTCTCTCCCGGATTTTTTATTCTATATTTAATCGTGTTGTCAATCTTTATATTAATAACAAAATTATGAAATTTTCGAATTCAAATAATATAAACTATATTACGTGGAATTTTGAATTGTTTTCTAATAAACTAATATTGATTAATTCATGGAGAAAACTAGTTATCATTATCTTATTGATTAGGGGATTAAAAAACACTCATTATCGGAATTTTTAAAGGATTGGGTTTTTTTATTAGGATTTATTTTTTTAAAGATTTTTTTAACGAGTCATTCTGGAGGTGGCCAAGGAAGGCATAGCCACCGAATATCATTAGAAGGGAAGCTATGTAAAGAATTAGTTAATATTTAAGTGTTTTTGAGATTAAAAATATTGGTATATTTTTTCAAATCCAAAAAATACTGTTTTTAATACATAAATCTTGACTCCTGAGACCTGCCAAGTTGTAGAGAAATATCTTAAGCACTAAACTCCAGTGCCTACAGGATTTATAATCTGATTAGCCCTATTTGATGACCTGATTACAAGATTACTTGGTTAATTTGGTGTGAATAAAATCCGCCAAACAAGACCAGTAGTTCTTACTTAACCCCCAGGAACATAAAATTGGCCATTTAACTTTCATTTGTCTATTGACATAATTTATTTAATATTAAAATATCATTAACCGATATTTTTCAATTTTCTCTTTACAATTTTTACGAGATAGAACAAAAACAAGATAACGCAAAGTATAAAATATCTTCCCAAAGGTTAGCCCCAACAGGAATATAACCGATTAAGGTATAGAATGCTTCTATAAATATCCCCCATCCCTGATTTCTCATTGGAATAGCCTCAAAATTATATAACAACCACCCTCGCCACTTTTATTCTCTCTGGTCGTGTTGGAGAGGGGTCGAAGGCAGGGGAAATCGATAGAAGGAGAAATCTTTGCGGAATTCCATCGACTAAGTTATCAATTGAGTAATGTCGAAGGCCTAAAAGCTGTAGAGCTGTAGTGAATGTATTGCTTTTATCAAAATGTTGTGAGGGGGAAACGAATTAATCAGAAACATCGATAACAGTTAACACGTTTATTTTTTTGTGTCTTAAATAGTGTAGAAAAATGTTTCTGGCTTTGTTTATGGACAATGAAGTTGAGAATCTGGACTCAAGGGCATTTACCTTCTTTTAAGAATTCTGGCAAGTTTTATAGATTTGCGCCAAGTAGTCTTCTCTTTCGCTTATTTTGACTAAGAGCCTTAAAATTCCACTTCCATTAACGTCATTCCTTTCTGAGATTTTTCCAAACACTTTTTACCATTTTTTTCTATTTAAATCCCCTACAATTTGAAGGACAATTAAGCAATACAGTAATCACTATGGTATCATGTTGAACGTAAATATTAGCTAATTTCTAACCATAATTAAAGAAAAGACACAGAAAAGGACCCTTTAAGGCATTTTAAATTACATAAATGAAACTATATTTATCACTTTGGATTTCTCAATTAATTCTACTCATCCAATCAAATTTCTAAGACACAGAATCACCTTCCAAACGATATCTGCGTAAGATACTTTAGTAAATTTAGAATCTCTGATCCCTTACTCAAAATGGTGACCCCATAGAACGAGGCCCCCGTCTTTGGGCACGCTTCATTTTATACTTGTTTTTCGAAATACGAAATAAAGCCTACCGAAAGTTAAGGGCCGTTTTTAGGGGGTCACCTTGTATTCTGATACAGGACTAAAATTTCAACATTTTCACACACGATGTCTTAAATTTAATCCTTTTCATTCTCTCCATTATTTGATAAAAGAACTCTGATTTTATCGAGAGAAACGTTAGATTTTTCGACCATTTTTATTTGTAACAAAATTATCTCGAAACCAGGCAATGGCTTCGTCACTCCCCCCCAGCTTGCGCTTCGCTACTAAGATTAAAATTTAAAATCTAGAAAAAGCAGCCATGATTAAATTTTTATAAATTTTCTGAACTTCGCCAATTATAATAATTTTTAAAAGGAACTCTAAACTAAATTTCCCCCCTTTCAAAATATCACGTTGCTAAAATATAGTTATAGAAGAAGATATATAAAAATAAATTACCTGAACTTCACCATTTGTAATTCTTTGGGTTTTAAAAAATCACAAAATTTCGATACTTACATTTATTTCTGAACTTCACCACTTTGTTTTTTGATATAAAAGAATTATTAGAAATAACTTTGATAAAAAAACATAAGTCATAACCAAACTAAGATCAAATCATTATTCAAATACTCAAAAAAATCCCCTTCTTAAATTATAGAGTTAGTGATGATGATGATGATGATGATGATGATGATGATGATGATGATGACCCTTGCAAAGAGATTAATGTACTCAGTGGCTAGTTTGTTGCCCGAGTTGTACTTTATTGATTTGCATGTAATAAGACAACAAATACCCTTAGGTAATACACATACAGTTTTTTGTTGCGTGCAGGTAAGTCTTAAAGTTACTATCTCGGTCTGTAGGTAGGTCGGTCGGTCGGATGGGAACCATTTTACTTTTAATAAGTTATTTGGCAATAACATCGTAACTATCTAGCCGATTTTAACGAAATATGATACATCTATGTTCTTTTACATTCTCTTTAATTTCGAATGATATAATCACCAAAGTCGTCTTAAGGTTACTCTAGGAGTTATTAAAAGAAAACTAACTATGCGTCGGATTGCCACACTTGATGAAAGTTTTGAAAGTCGTAAGGTCATAGGGTCATAAGGTCATACCTCAGAATAATTGAGAGAACGCGACTTGGGTCAGTTGACCTAGTTATATATCACTAAATAGGTTAACAATAACTTTACCCGAGATCTTCTAAGGATGAGAATGACTAAGAAATCGAATGTACTTAAGTACGGTTTGGTAACGCGGTCTAATTTCATTGTGAATGGCATAATATTTAGTGAATTACTTCTAGATTACAAAATAATTGCCGCTATTTAGAAATATTGTTAAATTTGTTATGGTAGGAATAATTACAATAGACGAAAGAAAGTACTACAGTACCCCTTTGTCAATACAAGGATAGAACAACATTCATCAAAGCCCTCAAGAATATATTAACTCTAAATTAGATCCCTCAAAATATTGGTTTTTTATACCTATTCATGAATTTTATTTAACTGGATAAAATATTCACATTCACACTTCTCAATACATGTTTTGGGAGAAGCCAAAATGGTCTTTCAATTTGCTCCTTTATCCAATGAATCTAAGAAACTGTTTAAATGGCGCTTCGTAAATGGGGTTTATCAAGTAAGGGGCAAATTTTCTTTTTTGCCAAGACCTGCCGCCTATCGAATACCCACCACACAATTCACTAAGGCATCAATCGGAGCAAAAATGCAAACAATGCTTTGAAGCCTCCCCACAGCTGAGTTTGAGTGTATAGTTCTGATCGTCGCTTTTAACCTTTCGAACACTTCTTTGAATTCCTTTATGTGCACTTCTATACCCATTAATAAAAGCTCCATTTAAGTACCATTTTGATGGAAATTGCGACACAACGACGTAGCGTTTAATCTTCGCCTCTTAAACGTGCTACAATAATACCTTGAAAAGAATAACAATTTCGCAGACGAGTGGTAAAAGAAGACTAGCGAAAGCACCTGTTATACTTAAATGTAGTTAGGTCTTTCTTCTTTCTCTTTTCGTACACACATATATATGTATACACTTTTTGTAAATTACAGAAACATTCAATTTGGAGTAGGCCTTCAGATGTTGATGATTTAAATCAACAAAATGGTTAAAATAAAGTTCTATTAGTAGGTTTTGGGAGTTTTGTTCATTGTCTTAGTGACTTATCTTCCTTCAAGAATCCTTTGATTTTTTTTTCTAAGCACGCAGGAAATTAACGAGGAAATCTGAACAAAACACCTTACAAATAAATTGTGGCGATTACGAACTTAACCCATAGGAAAATGAAAAGAATCCAAGCATTTTCGAACTATATTTGCAAATATAGTTCGAAAGTGCATGGATTCATCTTTTCATTTTCTTGTGGGTTAATATTTCATATATATATATATATATATATATATATATATATATATATATATATATATATATATATATATATATATATATATATACGAGTATATATATGATAGTGAAACCACTGTATAAGAGGCAAAATTTTAATTTACGAGACTAGTTTCAGTATGTAGTTCTTTTACTTATATATATATATATATATATATATATATATATATATATATATATATATATATATATATATATGACACTTCTTGATAAGCTTTGAATAACAAAATATGAAAAAAGTTTATTATACGATAAAAACGTAAAGAGAGATCAGATGACTGGTTGGCTAGTTTGTTTGGTTTACTGTAGTTTTTTAGTAGAAGCCTACTTATCGATACAAAAATATTAAAACCCGAGTTTAAAGAATCGAAATATTTTGCATGAATTTAGAAAATAGGTATAATTTGAAAGACTTGAATGAAAATTATCTTGATAAAGAAATTTAGTTTTCTGAAGAAAGTTAAGATGTTCGATTGATGTGTTTAACAAGCGTATATTGCAAGAATCATGGTTCACAATATACAGGGATTATTTCAAGTGCCTTTTAGAAAATCTGCAATCAGATATGAATTCAATTAATATGAACCTAATATATAGTATTAGTTTTTTTAATCCCTTGCCGATTTTTTTTAAAGATAGTTTAATATTTCCATACGTCAAATATTATAGTTTCAGTTTAGTAAAATGCATTCAATAAATTATCCTCTTCGTTTCAAATAATGGAGTGATTCTGTTTCAGTAAGGCTAATTTCCCTTCCTCTACATCCTGTTCCAAGTAGACTAATGTGGCTATGTACCTTTGCATTCTTTCACATCGTCCAACTTCACCACTTTCTAGAAAAAAACATACACAACATCCTGAGGAAGTTTCCCTTGTTCGTTTTCGCTTTATTACTAGTAGCTTCAGTACTAGATGCAAAGGCATACAAAGCAGGTTCTTGTTTAAGAGCTTCCTAAAGCTCATTCGACCGAACTCACAAATCGTGTTAAGAAAGGTTGCGGATAGCTACCTGCATCCGGTTGAAATTTCTCCGCTTCTAAAGACTTATTTAACGTCACTTAATTTCAGAGTTCAGAATTTAAACTTGGTGATATATTTTGAGGAGAAGAACACAATAGATACATTCAATCTCCCTGTGTAATTTTTACAAAATAAGGTGAAAACAAACGAGACCATCTCCAGAAATGATGAGAGAAGAGGGTGAAGTTAATGTCTTGGTACATTTGAGGCAGGGGATAAGAGTAAGTAAGGGTATTTTTCCTCATTCTGCTTTTTTTCACAAGCTGATGTAGTTAGAGCGGTGAAAATGTTTGAACGGCAAATAACAGAAGAAAACATCTTTGTGTGATGGGGAAAAGAAGAGTTAGCATCTCTCCTATAAACCTCCCTTTATTTGGCTACGATGGATGGTGCTCTAATGGGGATCGTTCAAAATTTGAGGCTCTAAGATAGGTAAAGAGGCCCATATTTATATCACTATTCCATTTTTGCTTCAAGTCATTAGATTAGATTTTATATAATTATTTAGGCGGGTCTTGGCTATGTTCAGAAATCTCCTTAACCAAGATTTTCAGGCTTCTAAAAGGCCGCAAAACTGGTCTTATTTAATTTGCTTCTGGCATTCTATTTCAGAAAGTCTAATGTCCTCTTTCACCCATGATTCGGTCTACACAGGCGCGAAAATGTTAGTGGGAAATTGAAGAGGTGCAAAGGACGACCCAAAGAGAACCAGTTTCTCCTAGGGAACTAGGGTCAAGAGAGTGTGCTTCCCCAGTTTTAAGTTGTAGCAGGGGCATTAACTCTGCCATAGAACCCCGTTGCGATTTGCTTCTGGTACCCGAATGGAAAACTTTTTAATTGGTCAAATCTCTCGGATTTTAACGATTGTTATCTGCAGCTGTATCATCAATGGTCAGAAAAAAGTCACAGGAATGAAAGTCACATTTTATTTAAATGAAATAAACAAAGTAATAAAAAAAATGAATACGTTTTCATTGACAATAATAGTAATATTTATATATTAAGATCTAAAACATTATTAATTGACAATATATGACTTTTACATACTGATATTATATACGAGGGAATTTCACAAGTACAAAAAGATAAACATTTATTTAGTTTCTTAAGCAGTGTAATAAAACATAAAATTTAAGGTAAGGTAAGGTTAGGTTAGGTAAGATTAAAGAAACAAGAAGAAAAGAGGTCAAATCCTGTGACATCTTTTCCCGTCACCTTTTTTTCAGCCTCGCCTTAAGAAGGTAAGACAAGTAAGAATCTGACCTTCTTTTTCTTTCTTCCTGAATTTAAGTAAGGGAATGGACTTCCCTTGAAAAAAAGGTGTTAACTCTAAATCCAAGTCTTCAAAGCAAATAATTGTGTCTTTAAACGACTCCGATAGCGTCCATGCTTTAGGGTTTGCCATTTATCCGGTCGCGAAAGGTCAAAGCTTAGGTGACTGTACGAAAGGTCAGAATTAGGTCCAGTGTCGTATCGCACCTTGGAAACGTTTACAGCGGCAGCCGGCGAAGATGAAAGGGCAGCCCGGGTCATCTCGCACGACCGAGGTCAAGATGTGTCGTGGGATTTATGTTGATTCTAAGTCGGATTAAATCTTCAATTAATCCCTTGTGCCTATGACTAAAGTAATTTCGAGTTCAAGGAGGCTTAAGGGATTTTAAAATCGTAAGTAAATTATGAGTGTGAAAGTCTAGGTAGTGTGTGTATATATATATATATATATATATATATATATATATATATATATATATATATATATATATATATATATATATATATGAGTGGTTTCAGATAACATCGATAGAAATTGTACACGGGAAAATAAATTTGTGTACCAAACGAAAGAATACAAAATAATATATTCTTCTATAGATTTACGTAGAAATAGAACTATATACAGTATATATTTTCGAAATCATTCGAAAAAGCCAACAGCTGGTTTCGCTGGTAATCTAGTTGCATGCCCTGGTTATGGAATCCTTGTTAATGGATGGCATTACTTCCATAATGGCAGTATTTAGAGATCCTAAAGTGTTGGAAGCAGCCAAGGCAACACAAATCTCAACAAGGCCCGGACGAATTAATCTAGTGGATGGTAGTCGGGGGAGCTGGGTGGTTACAAGTCTAGGGATGGGGGGGTAGTGGTGTAGGACGTTATTGAATAAGGACACTTATGCTTTCTATGCCTTGTTTGCGCGAGAAAAGCCCTGGTGGAAAACGTAAGGCCTTCCTGCGGCTACTTGGTAAGTCCAAGGGCCGATTAAGCTCTCAAGCATCTCATTAGATAAGTCCGCATTAAAATTTAGGCCTTTGGGGAAGATGTGAAGAGGCAAAACTTGGCCCTCGCTGCTGACCACGCCCAGAAAGTTCAAAGAGGAGGAAAATTTTAAGTGCAGGACCGGAGGCGCTTCGTCCTTATTCTCAGCCTAATCATACTTCAGTTTCACTTTGTAAAAGAGGTTCACCTGGTAGTTAAACAAATTCACAATCTCTTTAGCGCTTCTCCCGACAGGAAGGACCGCAAATATGGCGTAATGGTTTTCGATTCCAGCGGATATTCTTAATAGAAACCGTGCATGCGGTCAACATAAGAAAGCTGCACCCTTATTGATAATCTGCACGGTCAAGTAACCTACATTGGTGCGCTCATTAGCGCATAAGCACACTTTCAATTTTGTATCGATTTACTTTGAGACTAATATATATATATATATATATATATATATATATATATATATATATATATATATATATATATATATATTTAAAGAGAGAGAATGAGAAAGACGGATATTTAGCTAAGGACAGAGAGAGAGAGAGAGAGAGAGCGGTCGGTAGTCGCTGTCGTTGGTCCCAAGAACCCCACCGCCACCCCCTTTTTCCCCTAGCCGGGGTGCTTTGGGCAACGGCGCGGTCTCTGCTCTGGGCGGCAAGTCGCCACCGCGGCTGGCCGGGGTTAGGGAGGGAGGAAGGTCCCGCCTCGTTCGGCGGTGGTGGCCAGGACGACGCCCTCCTCTCCGACCGCCGCGCGCGGTCCTTCTCCCTTTGTGTGAAGCCAGAAATCCCTGAAAGGTGGCTGGGGAGGAGGGGGTATGGAAGCGGCCTGGGAAAAGTCCTGAAAAGGTCGCCATTACCGGCTCCGGAGCGCACCCAAAATACGAGACGTTTATTCAACAGCTAAAATAACGACCCCCCGAATCAAAGAGAACCAGAACCACACCAAAAATGGTCCCGGCACCAACCGACCCAACCTCGCATTTTGCGCAAATCTAACCACGATCTACTACTATCTACCCCCATTTTTCTACCTTAAATTACAAAATAAAAGAGATGAAAAACCCCAACCACTTCATCTTTCATTACACCCTCGATTTCTGGTTATCGTCTGTTGTGACTATTAATTTATTAATAAGTTCAGGAAGTGAGGGAAATTGTTGTGCCAAGGAGTGGGGGAGTGAGGAGAGGTGAATGGAGTTCCAGAGTTAAAAAGGAGAAGGGGAAGTGGCGGGGGATTGGAGTGAGTAGCGCTGAATTCTGATTTTTTTTAGGGGGGGGGGCGCTTGCGTCCGTGAGCGTCAAGCTTTTAATTTCTTGGGATCGTTAGCGGCAGAAGAGAGAAGCGAAGAACACGTTTACTCTCTCTGCCTTTCAGTATGTTTCTCTCTGTTTCTTCCTTTTTCTCTCTTTATCTTTCTCTCTCCTTTTCTCTTTATCTTTCTCTCTCTTCTTCTCTCTTTATCTTTCTCTCCCTTTATTTTTCTCTTTTTTCTTTTCTATTTTTCTTTCTCTGTCGGTTCGTTTCTTTCTTTTTCTCTCTTTATCTTTCTCGCTCTTTATATTTCTCTGTCTATTTTTTCTCTCTCTATCTAGTTATCTCTCTAGTGTGTGAAGAACACTTTTACTCTCTCTCTCTATCTCTCTCTCTCTCTATCTCTCTCTCTCTTTCCCTCTTCTCTGTCTTTCATTACATTTCTCTGTCTTTGTTTCTTTCTTTTTCTCTCCGTATCTTTCTCTCTCTTCTTCTCTCATTATCTTTCTCTATTTAGCTATCTGTCTAGTGTGAAGAATATATTTACTCTCTTTTTCCCTCTCTTTGTCTTTTTCTATGTTTCTTTCTTTATCTTTCTCTCTCTTATTTTCTCTTTATCTGTCTCCCTCTATATCTAGCTATCTGTCTATCCTTCTCTCTTTCTCACTACTTAACTTAGTACATGAAATTGTGAGATCAACCCCCCCCAAAAAAAAAACCTTCGTTTTCTCCCCGCTTCTACTATTCGACATAATCTCACCTTAATTTCATGTAATTTTCACAGTGTAATTTCAAGTAAGGGATAAACGGGGCTTCTTTTCCTTACTACTTCCGCACTACTCGCCAACCATAGTAATCATCATCTAAGCTAATCTATCTTCTTTTATCTTCCCACCTAACCTTGAATGCACGGTGCAGGCTCTTTTATTTCTGACCCTTAGCAACTTTTTCACCCTATCCCCCGATCTCTTCATCCCGTACAAGGGAAGAGTGAAGAAGGACGGGGAAGAGGCAACGGGGGATAACGTTGATAAATGAGGGTATCGCTCGTCAATGATAACCGGAGGCTAAAAAGAAGCAGAGATGAATTGCAGAGGCGATTTGTTAGTGTCACTACGACGAATAAAATGGCCAAACGGTAAAAGAGATGGGGAGAATTCAGTGCATGCCTTGGCTAAACGTGGGTAGTCATCGAGACTTAAATTATTTAATGCTGTAACGAAAAAATTGGACTTTTAGACAATATTAAATTTGAATGTTGGCTTCTAGAAGGAATAAATTGGCAAAGGTACTTTTGAACGAGTCAAGATTTCCAAAATATATTTAAATAATCGGAGTTTATAAGTAATTGGATGCTCAAACTAAGGTTTGCTATTGTGTTTTGGTGTATTTCGTGTTATGTGTATAAATTAGTAAATATATTTCCATACTGTATTCAAATTTATGATTTATTATGCTTTGAGTGCGAGGAAACAAAAGATGGAGTCGTTTTTACATGCATTTTTAATACTCATTCCACATCAGTGCTCATTACACTGATATATTGCAGTACAAACCATTATTTGTAAATGCAGTGCTTCACTATAATTGGCAGAAATTTTATACTTCGTATTTTTAAAGTTGTATAGGGTTCATTCTTCTCGGTAATCAGTATTTTGCAAGTAATTTTATATCTATACAACAATCAACTTACTGCAGTCACATGGCTAAATAGGTTTACTATGGCATGTTTTAGGTAGGAATGGGACGGCCATGACCAACTGGAAAAGAAGGTATGAAATTCGGGTCGTTACAACATCTCTAGTTATCATCCTTGCCATAGCCAATATTAAGCGAAACTTGGTTCATGGTCCAAAACAGCATTTCCACTTGGTTTTATATTCATCCTTATTGTGCTTGGTTTCCACAGCAAAAATTAAATTCAGCATTTTAACACATTAAGTGCACTTTGCTTGAGAAGGGATCAGGAATAGTTGACAAAGGTTCTCATTGTATCGCAAACCACAGCACTTAGATGTTTGAATGACATTGAAGGTGTTTTTCCCATTTGAGCACTAAGATGCTAAAAAACATTGAAGATGTTTCTCTATTTGGGCACTTAGATGTTGATAATACATCGGAGGTGTTTTCCCCACCTGGGCACTTAGATGTTAAAAAGACATTGAAGATGTTTCCCTATTTGGGTACTTTAATAGTATTAACCCTTTGCCTGTCCCGTGCATCTTATTTAATGCACGTGGCATATTACTCAAGCGTCATGATACACGTGTACGAGATCCATTATATGATCACATTAACCACCCACAAAACCAAATAAACCTCCTATAACTAAAGTTCTAAAAAAAATGGGCGTTTTGAGAATATTTTTGAAAATACAGGGTGTCCCTAAGGTCTGGACACAGTAAATATCACAATGATCTCCTAGTTCACCATACCTTTAAATTCTTTTTTATTGGAGATGCTAAAGGAGGTGTATTCAATGCAAATTAAGGGTAAAAGACACCTGAGTGAACAAATCATGAATGAAGGTGCTTAAATTGACGGAAGTTTGGAGTTAATGCATCGAATTCAGCGGGTGAATCTCTCAAAGCGCATCGCACTTTGCATCACAAATGGTGGAAATCACATTGAGATGTTATTATTATTTTAATTAAATAAAATGTTCAAATTAAATAAAAGGAAGTTTATTTTTTGGAGAGGTAAAAGGTTAAGAAACATCGCACGAAAACTGCTGTCTGAGCACACCGAAGTCTAGATTCGATGATGATGTGTGATGTAACTTTGCAGCTGGTGAAATTTCCAAATTTACCTGCATTGGGGTATATTCAATATGAAGAGGTGATGGAATAACGCAAAAGAGTTGTTATTATCTTTGCAATAGGTGATAAATGTGTGAAAGAAAGTGTCAATGGGATCGTTTTGACAATTTTAATAAAAAAATCCATTGGTACTCGTATGCATTTCTATCAATGAATCAATTAAATTTTAAAGAAAAGGATAACTTGAATCAGCAAATTTTTTCTGTTTACTAATTTGTGCATTATCATCTATAGATGAAAATACACTGTACTATTTGAAAATTTCGATAAATTTCATGACTAATTTACCCTGAATTAATAAATTGATTTCTATTTTTTTAAATATTTTTTATTCATTAATTGCATTGCTGATGCCAAAAGCTCATTTTATTGACCACCTCTCGAACTTCCATAGAATTCTTCCCTTTTCCAAAAATGGAAAATTGGGTTGACTAGTCTTTCTGTTAGTACCATTATGTTCAGGTTTATTCAAAATAACTTAGATGTTGGTATTGTAAGTGGTTGTCAATAATGAGGACACATAAAGGGTAGAACTAATTATTTGGTATGTCAGCTATTTCTTGCACCCTCTTCTCTGTGCAGGATAAATAGGCAGAATATTTTAACTATCTAATACCATTAGTGCACCCGTGCTATTAAAAACGACGGCAATATTTAAGTAATTATAATAATAGTATTCATTATTACTAACTTAGAATACTAAAAAGTTTGCTTTAATTTTTTTTCAGAAATTGACTCATAATGAAAAGGTCCTGGAAGTCAACTTTCCCAAGTTTGCACTCTAACAAACTGAAACTGATCACTATTTATATTTTACGTTCAATATAAGTGCTCTTAATGTTCATTGGAAATAATTAATAAATACTCAAATGTTTTATTTTACAACTTGAACAAAAGAAAAGAAAATATTTTTAAATACCTATCCTCGGAATAATATTAGAGTTACTAAGGAAAAGCTTAATGCGATCAGTTCCAACTAGGAGTCAAATGGTTTTGTGGCAGAATATAATTCACCTTCTTTTATTAGTTTCATGAAAACTAGTGAGTATAGTTTATAGCTTGCCATAGGTAAAAAAATAGGCAGATGGTTTTCAGAATGTTATGGCGATATGAAAGAGTTTTTGCCATGATAATTTAATTAACTCGGAAACTATATCATATTAACACTTGACGTCAAATTATTTCTAGAATTAGTGTTGGTATCTAGATTTAACTGAAATTAACTAACTAAAAATATTTTAAAGTAAAGTACAAAATTTCGATGACTATCTTTTGTTTACTTCAAAATATGACAAACTATTTTAATTTACGTAGAAATTTTCAGTATTAAATAATATTCCGTCTCTCCTAAAGACTTACTAGCACAATAAATTAAATCATTAAACACAAGAATATCTAACAATTTAAAAAAATAAAATAGTTAAACATTCAAATTTTATAATTTTAAACCAAAATTATCAAATATATTAAAAGTTATTAAATTTGTACAAATAAATATATTATATAGAGGGGATCTTTGTTTAAAGTGACTTTTCTAACTATGTAAAACTCCTATATGGAAAAATCAGGTTTAAGTCTCGTATGAAATATGTCTTTAATTATAATTAATTCATATTTACCACGAATTACTGCCAGAGTGAAAAATTAACAGCCTAACAACCAACCTAAATTAAAAGTAAAAAAGAATTCGGAAATTTATATTTGCAAAATTAATTCAAACTTTAATTTTCTTATTTCATAGTAGTAGTTTAGAATAAACTAATAAAGTCTAAGTTTTTCCTCTTCACCTAATTAATATTTACAAACATTAAAAATATAACTAGTTTGCAAATCTATATAATTCTATAGGGTAATCCCAAATACAGGGAATCACTGATGAGTTTATAGTTTCAAGGTAGTCGTTCGTTGCTTCTGTTCGGGTCATTCAACGAATCTTAACTTTTATTTCCATAATATCTATTCTTACAGGCCGATTTTAGGCCTCTAGTATTTGTTATCATGTATTGTTTCCTAGTAAATCAACCCCTATTTAGTTTATCTTAAGCTTTTACCACTTTTAGGCTGTTCAATTTTTGTTTACGACTTACAACTCTGTTTCAAGCTCTAACTTCTAATATTTTGTCACAGGGTATCCCTAAATATCTTCGAAACTCGACGACCCCACCACTGCGTTAAAAAAATATTATAGCACATGATCCACGATCATATTTCGTAATCTTCCACCTTCACTATTTTTTCTCTGCACGACCCTTTATCTATCTACTAATTTATCCATCTATCTTTGGTCTGTTCTGAATGCGTGATTATGCGTCGCTAAATTCCACAATCCTTATCCTTTCTTCTCCAGAGAAAAATCGACTCAGTAAAATAGCCTAGAAAAAGTGGTAATAATTTTGTTTGCAATTTCCTTGCTGTTATGGTTATGCCTTTGTTAGGTTGCGCCCAATCTGCTCTTAAAATGTAGAGCAAAAAAATCCTTTCCAACTGAATCCACCTGTCTAAGGTGTTTTACAAAATAAGGAATTTTTATATAATTTAAGATATAAGAGTACACATAAGATATAATTTAAAATAAACAAGGTATACTTTAAACCAGAAATAAGGATTCTTTGGAGATACCTCCTACTTAGACCCCATAGTACTATTAATTAGTCAGACTCACAGTCGGTCAGGATCATTCGATAGGCTAGTAGTTAGCGAGTACTCAGTGTACTCACGAACGACATTATCGTATTGCAATCGTGTTCCCTCCGGACCCCAACGACCTTAGTTTGTCCTCCCCGCTCCAAGGCCTACATGAGAAGCCGAGGCTAATATTTTAAACACAATTTCACTTCCTCCAACTGCAGCACTTTCTTTGCAGATCACTCCTTGAAAAATTTTGCCTGAAATACCCTCGTTGCTATTACGCTTTAAATTCAAAGGGAAAAATGATCCCATTGTAACCAATCCAGGCACGCCTAATCTTTCAAACGCGAAGCATTCTGCCCGCTAGTACCCTTTGTAAAAGGTACATGTGATCGAAAGATGGAGATATCCGTGAAGTAAAAACAAAATATAGATTAATAATTTATAAAATGACAAACAAATTATTGTCATTGTTTTAATGCTCTTTCGGTCGGAATATTTTCTCCTTTTCTCTTTATTTTCTTCATTTTTATTCTTTGTTTTGTGTTGCTCTCGCCTTGGAACCCACGGTTTGAAAGCCTTTTTATGTAAGGAAAGGTATTGTATATCTCGTCTCGCACTGGTCCCATCTTTTGTTATGGTACATTCCACATATATGTATTTTTTTTATTTTACATACATGTACACGGTGTCCACAAAGTCTGGGTACATAGGAAATTTAATATTTTATTTATTACATAAATAAATAAATAAAATATTAAAATTCCTATGTACCCAGACTTTGTGGACACCTTGTATAACCTGATAGCTAAATTCACATGAACTTATTTTCATTCTAGCTTGCTCAATCCATCTATCAATAGAGGCTACTATTCAAAAATCCTTAGTAATAATAGAGGGGTTTTTTATATGTCCTAGATTTGAAGTTTAATAAAATCAAGGATAATTTTGTTATCATGATAAAACTTTTAGAAGATTTGGATAATAGCTATAAGTCTTTGGTTTTAAAATGGTTAATTGATTTATTTATTTTTCTAGAGGTTATGCCAGTTATAGTAAAACATTGACTTTTAACCAATTTCGCTGATCTTTCAGATATTTATCGACTATTAAAACCAATTTTATTTTAACTAATTTTATTTGCTTAAAATTAACAAAAAAATAAGACTAATATGCAGTTTGCATAATTAACATAATAACTTAATTTATTTGAAGATTCTTCTTTACAAATGCTGAACATTCTTCTCATCACTTTTTTCAAAAGTTCTTCTTTGATTTTATTAAATTCTTCAGTGCTATTATTTTTTAGTTCTTAAATAATTCTAGAATTATTATGGTAAACACTATCATTTAAATATCCCCATAAAATAATCCAAAAGTGTTAGATCGAGGGATCTTGGAGGCCACTTAAATTCCCTGTTTCGAGAAAGGATTTTTTATCTAAAATTTCGTCTTAACAACTGCATTACTTCATTCAGTGTATGTGATGTTGCACCATCTTGCTAGAAAAAGAGTTGTCTATTTTGAAGCCTTCGAAAAAATGATCTAAATTCCATTTTGAGTCTATTTTGCACTTGCTTGTTCCAGGATATTCAATTCTGGTCCTCAATTTCAGGTCGGTTACCTTTGGTATAACAGAAAAACCTCCCAACATTCTTCTTATCACTTTTTTATATTCTCTCCATTCATCTGATTTTATTTTAAAATTCGTTTACTAGTGTCATTTTGGCCGGTCTACAGCATTTCCTAGTTCCTTTTATAAATCAGTTATCTTATGATTAACAAAAGAATTACTATTATTATTCGCATCATTATCTGTGCTCTGTGCTTTGTTTCTTAATTCTTTGCTACCTGTTTCTAATGCATTTAAGAGTACCACTGATGTTTTGGTCTCCATTACAGAAAGAAAAAAATTCTCAAAAGAAATTTAAATCGAAAAATATTAGCGAAAATATAACCCGATGGAGACCTTTATACATAATAACGAGTTATATAAAAAAAGCGAGTATAAGAATAATGTTATTACGCGTTTACTCTAATTCTGAATGTAGCCACTGGAGAAAATCCCACTTCGCTCGATTCAGAACCTCTGCACATGCTTTTGTGTTTGTGTTTTTTTTTTCATTTCCAAAGTGGTACTCCGACTGCCGCACCGGCCTCAAGAGGACTATATTAAAGCCAACCAAAAGGCTTTCAACAAAACATTATCATCTATAATCATGATGATCATCAAAGGCAAGCGTTTTGACTAGCCCTTTTAAAAGAGAGAAAAGCAATCTTTGAAGAGATAGATTACGCGTAATAAGCGTTTTTACCAAACATGTCAATTGAATCTTGGTGAATAGCAACAAGAGAGATTTGGTGTTCTAAATCCATTTTCAAATGAAAGAATTTAACGCCTGAGCATTCAGGTATAATGGAACAAAATCTTCTTAATAGGTAATACGGCTAACAAAAGAAGTATTTTTTGCCATCTTCGTGTAAGCCGCTATATTTCCTTTATTGAATTACGAGTATATGAATTATCTCTATCGTTATCTTGATAGTAACTAAAAGGAACGGCAATTCTTCGCAAGTTTCAAAAAGACCTAAGCAGACAAGGAAAAGATTAGTAACTAATTTATTAGTCATTGAAAGACTTCACTTTCGACCGCATTGACGCCAACTGATGTGAAAGAACAGCAAGAATGAGAAGAATATAAGAATTGTTCGGAACTGGTAACATATGAGGGAAATTTTTTTTAGCCTCTTTAACTAACCGATTTTGACCATTATATATACCTAACAATTAAAGAAAGGGTCGAATATAATTAACGCAGGAAGTTTATTAAAACAATCAAAGTAAAGTAGATCATTGAAACAGGTGATTGATTAATTGATTCGTTTTAAGTGGCGCAACTACAAGGTTATTGCCACTTGAAACAGGTGAAGCAATCACAATATATGAGATAGAAATGACCACCACACAACAAATAATTTATCAGTAACTGAATAGGAAGTAGCATCTGTAGAAAAGGAGGAAATTATTCACACAATTAAGAACTTGAAATATGGTAAATTAACTGGTGAGAATGAGATAACAATTGACCCTTTAAAGCTATGAATGAACATCTTGCTAACCTACTTGACTATTTACAAAAGGCTTAAGAGGAAGTGAGACTACAAAAGGCATGATTTAACGCTTCAGATGTGCATTCTTTCCAAAAAGGCAACATGGAAGACTTAAATGATTTACAGAACTACCCTAGCAACAGTACTAACACAAACCCTCTACCTAATCAGCCAAAGAGACGAAGAGGTTTCAGAAGAAACTATAATACCTACGCTTATCGATAGGCTGTTAAGTAAACACCGATTCAGCTCCAAAAGAAAAAAAATAAACAACAAAACTTACAGTTAACTACTCCCTTGCATACGCAGTCATGCAGCATTGCCATTAATGCTGCATTCGGTTATTCGTTAGTAATAAAATATGAATTAAAAAAAACATTTAAAGCGGTAGCTCCAATCTCATTATTTCTGTGTGAATCTGATTTAATAGACAATACTTCACTCGCCTTTGATTCGCTGATGACGTATTATTTGTCTCGATTCCAGAGGAATTACATTCAATGGTAAGAGAAGTCAAAGGTCGTTAAGAAATTAAGGCCATTTTTAGAATACTTATAATAAATGTTTCCTAGAATGTTTAAATTGTTCCATATTTGCTTCTTAGGCCTTTTTGTAGGCTGAAGTAATACATAGGTGTTTTTTACTTCAGCAAAGCTTAGGGCCTTTTTTGCGCTAGCAATGCCTAGGGCTTTTTAAGCAAGCCATGCCTTGAGGGACACGAGCTGTCTGAAGGACAACGTATAAGTGTGAATGTTGTTTCATCTCTATTCGTTTGAAATCCCTGTAAGCCATTCCTGGAAAGAAATGTTACAGTGAAATGAAAATAGGGGTATTTAATGCAAAATTAGAGCACCAAAAATAATTACTTTATTGCCCCAAAACAAACTTCGTACTCAGACGGGTGTCTTCAACTACAGAAAGCCTTTCTTAGCAGTTAGTTGGATGTGAAAGGAGTTATCCATCGTGAATTCCTCAATAATAAGCATTACGGCAATTTTAGTGTATATATTTCTTCACTATCATCTCGAAACATTAATTCCAGTTGCAGCCATACCCTTGCCATATTTTCTACTTAGCTGTGTGAGGGATAACATTAACCTTGCATGGAAAGAAATCATTCGATGATAATTTGGGCTTCCTTCCATGTCTTGCCAGAGTTTTCACTGTGGCAGTCTCGTCGCAGATGATTGTATCATCTGATCTCCGTAGGCTGTTCATTTGATTGGATAGATTTAATGGATATGGACCTATTTATTGGACATGATCATACTAATTATGATACATATATGCATTTATTTGATTAGAAAAATACATAAAGAACCGGTTGGGTAACGTATCACCTATCTTATAACGTATAAGCGATTTTGCAAGTCATTTATTATGAAAAATGGATGCAAACTTGTAAATTGAAGAATAATGTTACGTATATTTAAACTTTTGTTCCATTGTCTCTGATTTGCTAGTGATTCAGAGTGTGTAAAGACTTGTTGTGAAAGGAAGAGACGCACTTAAAGAGATGACCTGATCGAGGATGGAAACGAGTGGTAATTTTGTTATTGTCGTCGACGTGCACCAGTTACACTTTCTTATAAAATGTTTTAAGGGAGAAATTAAGGTTAAAACGAAAAAGAGGGAACTAGTGCAAAGAAGTAAAAAAGAGAAGAAAGAAAAATGTGGGTTGGGTCAATAGAAATGAATAAAATAGAGTTAAAGGATAATAAAAAGTTCAATATCAAATTCCGTGAACCTTAAAATCTGGAGCCGAAAACGGTGCTTATACTCATAAAACTCCAAGAACAAAGTTCTATATCAAATTTCTCTCAATTGCAGCGAGTCTCTTAAGTTGAGAGGCCCCGAAGTAAGTCAGTCATAGTAAGCCAACGAGGTCAACAGACCTAAGTCGCGTGCTCTTAATTATTCTGACTTATGACCATATGACCTTACGACCTTTAAAACATGTGTGGGCAATCTGACACATAGTTTTCCTTTAATAATTTTCGGACTAACCTTGGGATGACCTTGGCAATTTAATCATTCGTAAGAGAATGTAAAACAACATAAGGGTTTCAAATTTCGTTAGAATCGACTGAATAGCTACAGTTATTGCCCAAAAACTCGTTGAAAAGTAAAATAGTTACATTCCGAAGGTCAGACCTACGAACCGACATAGTAACTTATCGAGTCGCTTACACGTGACTAAAAACCAATTAGAGGACTTTTTGCGATTTAAAGATAGTACAGGAGTTTTCACGTTTAAAAGTAAATTATTGACTAATACTTTAAGCCATTGCAAATGTAGACAAGTTCCACTAAGTTAATAAAGCTGTAAATTGATTCTTGTTTTATTAAATTAAGCCCAACACCAACACATTCAGTGGAGACTTGGGACATAGAGAGATAAAGAACATGGGCTGTTCTCAGAGTTCCCTGCGGGAGATCAGTTAAGATGTTTACAGGCGTTTATTTCTCCCGAGTGAATATAAAAGTATTACTAAAGCTTCGTTTTTTATGGCAAGTATTTCATAAAGACTAGCGTAGTAATATTGGTATTAATAAGACGTCACTCAAGCGATACTCTCAATAATCTTTCCATGCCTACGGGAGGAGAATGTGGTCGTATACGTTTGCCAAATCTCAGATGGCAAAAATTACGCTTATGTACTATCATAACATCAATGTATGGTATTCACTATCAAATTTAGATGGCAAACCGTTGAATAACCACAGTCAGATAGTAGTAAATTATGCTACAAACTTCTAGGTATAGAAGCACCACCTACAACTAGAACTCGGGTGATAGTCAACTAGAAGTCTGGAGGTCATCTTCAGTAGAGTTATTGAATATCTAATCAACTCTAAATTGTTTACAAGAAGTAAGATATCTAAATTAATGTCTAGTGACATGTTAGAATGAGAGAATGTGGATTTTTGCCTAAAAAGAGACTTGTATAATGGTGAGACATGAAGTGAATCCGAGGAATTTACAAATTAAATGAGAATATTCAAGCGAACGATTTGAAGAGTATAATTCATGGAGAAGATTTTGAGAAGCCAAGTCAAGGAGTTGACTTGGCTTAGAAGAATAGCCTTAAATAATGAATCATCATCGACTCAATTTACAAAATCTAAGAGTTTGTATAAAGAAAATAAACTCAGAGATAAGAGATGAGAGACTGCAAACTAGACGACCACTAAAAGCCTGAAATCTTTTACTTATTATCCACAGCTGGAAGAAGAAAAACCGGGAAACCTCTCACGGTAAATTAATATTATATTATTTTGTATAAAAAATCAACTAAAAAAGATTAGCTTCAAATATTTAATATAAGACAGACCTGAAGCTTCTATGAGTCTGAAGTATTGAGGTGAATGAGAATCAGTGATTGAGAACCGAACATCTGTTCATAGTACTTAAATTTAAGAAAATAAATGTTATATATCGGTTTATAAATAAATAGGATGGTAGAAACTACAGCGTCCTCCAGTTTAGTCTGTTTGTCGACCATTCTGTCTCTTAATTTACCAAAGTCGCATTCCGTTCTTTAAATCCTAGTTTGCAAGGGGTTTTTTTTTACCTATGCGTCGGCGGCAATTTAGAATTAATTTTATTTTTCTTATTCCCAAATCGGTTATTTATGCGCACTCTTCAGCATGTTTATTTGTGTACGTGCTTATGTGTACAAGATTTGCTCGTGTTCGTCTTGTTTGTCTCTTTATACATGGATATTTATGCTTATGTGTGTGTATAGTTGGTTATTGCGAGTCATTTCTTTACTGTAATCTATAGTTATCTAAATCTGTAAACTCACCTCTAGACTTTAAATACAAATATCTTTCCATTCTTAAAGATTTGTTATTTATCTTTTTTATTATGTTTCATCTTTATTTCTCGCTAATTTCCTTTCCATTGTATATATTTCCAGTGTCCATTTAGAAGGTTATATAGTTTGAGGCAAAATTATGTTTCACTAAAATTCTTTACAAAATTAAACATTAAATTCATGTAATCGCTATTGCCAGAAAATAATGGAGTCATCATTTTGAAGCTTCTTTTTTTAAATTTAGTTCTTAGTTTACCTTCGCTACTTTTTGCTAGGCTTTCCAAACAAGGAGGATAGAAAGCTCATAAGAAACAGTACATATTTTCTTAAATTCCTCCCTAAATTGTATATTTGTACAGAGTAACCACATAAAAATGTGTATAATTTTCAACCGTCGTGTATCAGTCCTTAGAAATATAAGGATGAAATGAGAAGGTATTTGAAAAAATGAATTCTTCAGTTAAACTGAACATAAGGTAGTCTGGCCTAGCCGGGGATCAACTTCATCAAAGGGTAAACAAGAAGAACTATCTTCGCAGTAGACAATTATAATCAGTGGCGCGCAAGCTTCATACAGTGTAGGTCGATTAAATGTTAACCAATAGATAATGGTTAACGGGATTCTTACTACATTCATATTTTTTTGGTTCCTCGTACCATTATAAATGTGTTATTTGCATTTGAATATAATGTTTTATAATTAAAAGAGATTTTACTGTACATTTGTTGTTTTTTTTACAAAACTCAAATTTTTGTTGTCGATCATCTTTTGAGAGTTCCTGGAATCTTGGATGTTTATACGGCTTAAACTTGAGTTTAAATTTTATAAACGTCCTTAAGGTTGTCTGTTTATATTTGTTTTAGTAGCCATATTTAACGGATTACTGTTTGGTACTCTTACATATTCGATATTTGACTCAGAAGTTATGTTTCTCTTGAACCCGGCGTCGCCTTTATTCATTTTTTAAGTTGTTGCTATTTCTAGAGTCCTTCGGATTGTTTTTACGCTCAACTTTCTCAAATAAGAATAAAATGTAAAGTACACGAAAAAAAAGGCATTCGTAAATTTTAGATCTGACCCAACAAGAAAGAACTTTCCTACAAGTGGATATTATTAGTCGTGAGTCAGCCTCATACAATATTGGGTCAATAAAATATTTGCCAATGAATCCTTGTTAGGGGATTCCTGCCAGAGACCATACATTCTTAATTCGTTTCATATTTGCGAAAGTTGAGCGTAAAAACAATCCGAAGGACTCTTAGAAATAGCAACAACTTAAAAAATTAATAAAGGCGACTCCGAGTTCAAGAGAAACATAACTTCTGAGTCAAATATCGAATATGTAAGAGTACCAAACAGTAATCCGTTAAATATGGCTACTAAAACAAATATAAACAGACAACCTTAAGGACGTTTATAAAATTCAAACCTAGGTTTAAGCCTTATAAACATCCATGATTCTGGGAACTCTCAAAAGATGATCAACAACAAAGACTAATAATATCCACTTGTAGGAAAGTTCTTTCTTGTTGGGTCAGATCTAAAATTTACGAATGCCTTTTTTCGTGTACTTTACATTTCATTCTTTTAATTCTCTGGGTTAATGATACGGATCGGTTCAAAATTAAACATATTTTTAACCGTTACTCTCTATATGACTTACGAACCAGTTCTGGGTTAGGTGCATTTTCCATTAAGGTTAATACATAACATATGGGATGCATAAACTAAGAGATTATATTTTAGGATAATAAAAAAAAAGATAAATTAACACTATACTTTTAATCAATTCCTGAACAGATTCTTCCATTTTAGTTCTAGACTTTCAGTTGCAATGTCATAATTTTGCTTGAATTTTCAATAAGTACAAGTGTTAAATAAGAGGTTGGATTTTGGTTTGGCGACGGAAATAGCCAAGGGGGATAGAGTAGGAGATGGAAGTGTAATTAAATAAATGAATTATTTTTAAATAAGAAATAAAAAGTTGTCCTTATACAGAACTGTAAGGTCCTTACTACATATAGAAATGTCAGACAAGATTCAGCTTTTATCAAAATTGGGTTAGGAACCAGTTCAGCGGAAGTAAAATTTAAACTACAGAGAATATTTATTTTTTAACAAATCCTGTCATTTTCCTGATGCTAGTTTCACAAATTTATAAAATTTAAGTTAATTAACTAAAAGTAGGGCGTTCAGTACAAAAATGCATTTAATTCATTAACGTAAATATTTCGGGTAAAATTCTCGAGTTAAGTTTAAGTAGTCGTATTTCAGAAACATGCCAGACGCAGCATGAAACTTGAACTCTATTACAGCAAATGTTATGAAAGTACATGAAGCGAGAGCCTTGAAAAGTAGCTAAGGATTGGAAGGTCTAGGAAATAAGTCAAGGAATTAAAGGTGTGAAATTCATACTGCACGTAAATCTCCCGCAGTGTGAAATATCGACCCTAATTGACTGCAATACATTCCTTTACTAGAGAGTGACCGCCAAAAAACGGCCCCCAACTTTTGATAAACCTCATTTCTTAATTTTCTTTAACGATTGAATAAAACTTTGGTGCTAACTAGTTTATTGTGTTTAAAAACATCACATCAAAACATGAGAGTCTTTGGACTTTTCTTCTTTATTCTAGAGCACTTGTTCGAGATGACCTCCATTTAGCTCTGGGCATTTCTAGAGGCGCAACACCAAGTTGCCCATGACATCCTCACAAATCGACCGATTAATGGCTCTGATCTCCTCGCTGATGGCTTTCTTGAGTTTCGTGATGACCCTGGGTCTCCAGCGTACACCCTGTTTTTAAGGTAGCCACAGAGAAAGAAATCTGGGGGCTAAGGTCTGGGTTGTGAGGTGCCCACTCAAAGTCAGTCTTGAGACTGATCACACGGCCACCGAAGTTATCTTTCACCAATCTCGGGACAGGTTTGAGTTGTGAGAGCTTTCTTCATCTTGATGGAACCAGAACTTTCCCATAAGCGACGGGAACCTGGTCTGCAGCTCCCCCTTGAAGGTTTTGAGGACCTCAACCTACCGCTCCTTGAGAGATAGGAGGATTACGTTGAGGCTGCATTCCGAGGGATAATGTACTCGTACCTTCTTGTTTTCAGCCTCAAAGCCCGAGAGAAGGCAATAAATATTAGGCAATGCATCGATGATGGGCAGCAAGTTTCTTAAGCACCCCCTAAAACCAACATCATGTACAATAAAGATGAAATCTTTCTTCAGATTATACCAATAAGCAGAATTAAAATAAGAGGTATCTGTCATACACCTAGACCGAACACGAGAAATGCAAGCTCCGTAGTGTATTCGATACCATGTAGACGAGATGACAAGCGCTACTGCGGCGAAACCGCACCAATAAATATACACCAAAAAAGGAGAACACAAAACATCCTAATGGGCAGATTCCCCAACGCACTAACGGAGCATTTGTGAGATCTTAGTTACACGACCCATTAAGATAGACACAGTTTTCGCTCCAGAAAACACAAAACGTATTAGGAAAGCAACCAAAACAGTTTACATTTTAACTTCCGTCTACCTCAACATAATCTTAAGCTTCTTGAACATTAGCAGGTCACGTCTTAGTGCTTACCGAATCGATTGACTCCTCTACCAGAAAATGGACACGCCCAACTCCTAGCCGAACAAAAATAATAGGATCAAACTGACCAATTAGCAAATGGCTTCCTTAGCGCATTGGTGTTGTGTCCACTTATGTACATATTATATATATATATATATATATATATATATATATATATATATATATATATATATATATATATATATATATATATATATATATATATATATATATATATATATATATATACTTCAAGTTCAGCGAAACACCTGCGTTCAATAAAGTAATCCAAGCGAGGAAGTTTCTCCTCGACTAACTTAGACGGTTATATTTGTTGTACTCTTCAAAATACGAGTATTATTATAAAGTAAAATAAAACGTACGAGGCTTATCTATAAAAGAAAATAGATTTTGATATTTAAATAATAAGGTAGATTTGGTCAAAAGTAGTTAGGTCTTAGAACTTTAACACACATGTAACAGATTCAAATTTCTGATTCATAATAATGAATCCCTCGTATCTTCATCTCATTTATTCATTTAGCATTTTGATGTAATCAACATCTTAAAAAGGTCAAAAGATAAATGTGGAATATCTTCATTAAGATCTATATTAGT
Organism: Ceratothoa steindachneri; assembly: GCA_963969495.1. NCBI lineage: Eukaryota > Metazoa > Arthropoda > Malacostraca > Isopoda > Cymothoidae > Ceratothoa > Ceratothoa steindachneri. The sequence goes on along the minus strand of OZ018339.1, from coordinate 35,661,434 downwards.
AAGAAACATTATTTTTTCAATTTTGTTGTAAGATTCGTGCTAGTTAACAGTGAATCCGGGGTTCGTTAGCTTTTAACTCCGATGCATACTTATTATGTGTCTTCAGTCTCAGTAAATAAGTGCTCTGACGCGGCAGGGAAGAGAAATTTGCACTTGATGATCGCTTATAAAGTGTACACTAAACTCCAAACCATCGGATTCCGAATGTGGAATAATCTTTGTTGCGTCTCTCTCCCTCTCAAGCGTCAGTCTCCCGCTTCCAATCATCGGACCTTCTCCCGTTGCGGAGAGACCCGACTACCTGTGTCAACAAAAGCCTCTCATTAACTAAGGGATAATCCCACCCTTCTCAGACGAGCGAAATCACTTAATCTCAGATCTCGAGACGAATGGCGGAAGCCAGTAAGAGCGGAAAGAGAAAAGTAGAAGAGAGAGAAGAAAAGGTACTGACAGAACACCGCCAAAAGGGAAGAACAAGAAAATAAAGAAAATGTTTGGTAAAACAAAACGCTTCAAAATTGAAGTAAGTTAGTTTCTAAGGAAATATATTTAATTCAACAATATTGTAAAAAAAAAAAAACTCGCAAAGGAGGAATAGCGAAAAACACATGAAAAATTCTCTTTAAACTCTTCCTTTCCCCACCATTCATTTATCCGCGAACTTGCTTCTTCCTGAGATTAAAATCTTTTTCAGAAGCTGTGCTTCCTTCTCCACTTGAAACCCATAATAAGCGAAGCCCTCTTGACGGAATGCTGTGGCCCCGCTTCAGTCTCGAATACTCATGGAGTTTCTGTGCGCATAGGGATGCGCGATCGTCTGAAGGTTGCCGGCGAGTTTCCTTGCCGAACATTCATTTAAATCATATATAGAAAAGTTTCCCTAAATACCGTTTTTAGATTTTAATTTAAATTGTATGAACTTTTACCATCATGTGAAGAAACGCAATATTATTCAAGCTCTCGTACAAAACGCGACTGGGTTTATATTTAACAGTGAAAACTTCTGTCAAAATTTTGTGAAAAGAATACTTAGTTATACTACGAAGTCCACTCTATCCTGGTATCGTATTTTGAATAATACTTTAAGAGCTAACAACTGTCAAAACAAGTCCTAAAGGGGTTTGTTGAGTTTCTACAAGCCCGGTTCTCAAGCAAATGATTAGGATCAATCGAAACAAATTCTTTTCTTTCATATGGAAATCCATGAATCCATTCCGTTCGTTGATTTCTTTCTACAGTTTAAAGTGGTGATTCTAGGGATGCCCCTATACTTCGAGAAGTACTCTTAGAGTGGACCGATTCTTATTTAATGAATTCCCCGTGTGAGAGCTGCTTTGGTGGCGGTTGTTCATACATTTTTCTCATGGACCATTGACTATATGGTTCTAATGTAACTAAACCAAAAAATCCAATAAGCAAAATCATGTAGCCATTAACCAGGTCATTAAACTGTAAAGTCATGAATTTTCTTATATCTCATGAGCGCGAGAGAATGATGAAATAAATCCAACTTCACCGCAGGAAAATATATATATATATATATATATATATATATATATATATATATATATATATATATATATATATATATATATATCAGGAGAAAATTGAAGGATGATCAGTATCTTAATTGGCTTAAATGTTGGCAGAGTTGCATTAGCCATCGTAAACAGAAAGGAATTTGATGTAACTAACAAGGGTATTATAACTTGGTGGAGAAAATTAAAGAAAAAAAGATGAGGTTAAATAGGGTTAAGAAGACACATGAGTAGGAAGGAAAAGGGATAACAAGACCAAAAATATTAGAAATCTCGTAAACCGTAAAAATTGGAGACAGATGATGGTATTATAAACCTTCAGGAATAAGTTTGTATAAATGACACAAACAAACAAGTGAGGAATTAAAGCCACTTGCGAGTCAACTTACAACGGCAATCAAGTCTCTTGTGTATGGTAGCGAATCTTTCTTCTCCCTTCATGATAAATTCGTGTAGGTAAAGGTGGAATGTTATCATTCTTGAGTTGCATCCTTTTAAGCACAAGTTCTCCACATTCCTAAACACTTCACAATTTCTATCACCTTTTCCAAGCACTTCACAACTTCTTACACTTTTTCCAAATACTTCAAACACCTTCTAAAATACCTCGCAACTTCTCACACCTTCCCAACACTTCAAAACTTATAACACCTTCCCAAAACTCCTTAACTTATCACAACTTCCAAACACTCCATTACTTTCGCACCCCTTCCCAAACACTTCAGAACTTTTTACAACTTACCAAACATTTAAAAACTATTCACAATTTTCTAAACACTTCGAAAATTCTCACACGTTCCTAAACACTTCAAAATTTCTCATTCAATCCAAACAGTTCACGACTTCCCACACATTCCCAAACACTTCACAAATAGTTAAAAAATTCACACCTTCCTAAACATTCCATAACTTCTCACATCTTCCCAAACACTTCATAACTTCACACACCTCCACAAAAAAATCATAACTTCTCACACATTCTCAAAACACTCCCATAACTTTTCATCCCTAAAGAATTAAAAGATTCTCACTCCTCCCCAGACACCACAAAATTTCACACCTTTTAAACACTTAACAACTTCTCACACCTTCTAAAACATTTCGTGAATTCTCACACCTTCCCAGACACTTCATGAATTCTCACATCTTTCAAAACACCTCAAAACTTATAACACATTGCTAATCAATTCAAATATTTTTACTCTTTCCCAAACAACACAACTTTTCACACCTTTCTAAACACTGCATAACTCATCACACCTTACCAATCACTTCATATCTTCTCACACCTTTCCGAACACTTCATATCTTCACACACCTTTCCAAATGCATCAGGACTTCTCACACCTTCTCCTTCACTTCAAAACTTCTTACTACCCGAAACAGTACATAACTTCTCACTCCTTCCAAACAGTTCATAAATCATCACTTCTCAAACACTTCACTATTTTTCACACTTTCTCAAGCACTTTATAACTTCTTACAACTTCCCAAACACTTCCAAAACTCCTCACACCTTATCAATCACTTCAAAACTTCTTACTACTCCAAACAGTTCATAACTTCTTACTCGTTCCAAACACTTCATAAAATCTCGCACCATATCAAACACTTTATAACTTCTCACACCTTTGCAAACTCTTTATAACTTCACACATACATAGCCAAACACTTCATAACTTCTCACACCTTCCAAAACACTCCATAACTTCTTACACCTTCCAAACACCGTAACTTTCACACTAACAATGTCAAGCCGTTTTTTTTTAATCTAGTAATGTCTAAGCCTTTTTTTAAGTTAACAAGGCATAAGCTTCCTTAAGCTATTAATCTCTAGGCCTTTTTTGAGCTAGAGATTAATTGGACTTTTTAAAGCGAGCAATGCTTAAGGCCTGTTTACGCTAGCAGTGCCTAAGTTTTTTGTAAGCCAGAATGCCTCAGCCGTTTTTAAGCTAGTAACGTCTCAGCCGTTTTTAAGCTCGGAATTTTTTTTAGGGTGCCCCATGAAATGTATGAAAGACAACGTAGTAATATTACTTTATCCCTATTTATCTCACTAACAATTGCAATGTTTAATCAGTCGTTAGTAGATGCATCATAAACGAACACTAACATTTTGCTCCCCAACTTAAATCACTTAAATATTGCTCCCCCATAAAATGTGAGAAGCAAAAACCGACTACATGGAGCTCTAGTAAATCATCTTTCCCGCCGAGGCTTCATGAATTGACCGACCGCATTCCACATAACTCTTGGGATAAATCGCTTCTACTCACCATTTCGTTCCCATTCTAACCTGAATGATAGAAATACATAGATTAAATCTCTTAAATCTTATCTTCAAATCTTTTTCCCTAATCTACCCAATTTTGTAAAGTAGCTTCCATAAAATAAATGAAGATATGCTGAAAGATAGGGAAAAAGAACGCGATTGCTGAGAAAATTTTAATATCAGGAAATAAAATAAGGTTTAAAATGTAAATATTATTAGACTTTTGGACTGGCTTAAACGGAGGAGCAACTGCCAAGGCATGAAATATGTTTGAAGCAACTCGGAAGATATTCTTACGAAGTGATTCTCCTAAACGAGAATTCTGTCACATTTGAGTGTAATATTAACAATTTCTACATCTAAGCTGATGATAACCTGACTTCGATGGACTTGTTAATGCTCAAAAACGTACCTATCTCATTTTTTGTATTTAGGTGTTAGATTCTTATGTCATTTTCAAATATATTTTTGAGTATTTGAATAATAATTTCATCTTAGTTTGGTTATGACTTATGTTTTTTTATCAAAGTTATTTCTAATAATTCTTTTATAATATCAAAAACCAAAATGGTAAAGTTCAGAAATAAATATAAGTAAATGGTGAAGTTCAGAAAATTTATTTTTATATATCTTTTTCTATAACTATATTTTAGCAACGTGATATTTTGAAAGGGGGGAAATTTAGCTTAGAGTTATTTTTTAAAATTATTATAATTGGCGAAGTTCAGAAAATTTATAAAAAATTAACCATGGCTGTTTTTTTTTATTTTAAATTTTAATCTTAGTAGCGAAGCGCAAGTTACCCCCGTAGGGGAGAGTAGCGAAGCCATTTCACGGTTCGTAGATAAAATGTTCTCAAAAAATACGATAATATATAAATACTTATTCTCATTAACCCTTATCTGCACGCTCTCTTTCGCTCGCAGGTTAAACTCCGTTGACTGTGGTTAGTCCTTGGATGTGGGCCCTGGATAAGGATCACATGATGTAGAATTGTAAATCGTGGTTCGGATTCCACGTTAACCTGTATGTCCACACTCTGATAAAGTCTGGAAACAGTTTAAAAGCTGTTGCAGGACAATGCAAAAAAAAACTTTTACTTATTAATGTGTAGGTATATCTAATAACTATGTACTATATGCAAACAAATGTACAAAGGTAATTGCAATTAACTTATATCTATTCGAAATTTGCATATAACTGTTTAAGTGTGGCTTGCAAAGCTTTACATGCACTTCAATATGGCCCGCTGCTTAAAATTATTGCCCATCCCTCGCATATTGGTTACAGACACTTGGCTTGACGTGAAGACCCCCCCCCCCCACATCGTGCCCGATGTAGTATGAAAGTGACTACACATTTCTAACTAACCACAAAGTGGAATGCATCAAATGCCTGAATGTGTGAACGAGGAATGAAATTCTAACTAAAGTCATTCTTTTAAAAATGATCAGCCGTCCTTTGACAGCAGCCAGTACCGTCTTATCTCATTCTCAAGGTGTGACGGTATTGGGTGAGTGTTGGAAAGAAGACCCACTTATGTGTAATCCAGCGACAGAACATTCACTCAGGATAAAGAATTGAAGCTAAAATGAAGAGAAGAAAGGAACGCGAAATAGAATAGCGGAAAAGCTCAAAGAGCAATAGCAAATCTCTTCAACTTAAAGTGTTGTGTGTGAAGGGAATTAGATGGATCCAGGAATAAATTTTAGTACAAAATAATACATAATCTTAAATTATATCGTTTCCATAAAGATTTATCGTTGTTAATTGTTTTATTCTATGTGTGCAAGTAGGCGTATGTATGCACGTATCCATTCTAGGGCGCATACATAAAAGTCTCTATATATGTATGTAAAACGTAAAGAGTTTATCCCCAAACCATCTTCCTTTTCCCCACTTCTATACAAGCCCCCATTTTACTGCGGTCATCTTAAATTATTTTCAGTATTAATTACTTTTAACATCAAAATCTCATTCGTCTTCTGAGGAAAATCTCAGAAGCCAAATTTCAGACCGTTTGAGGAAGAATGCGAGAGTTCACAGTCCGCCTCATCTCCCCAAATGCCTCAGTTGATTTTAAGAGTTTAATGATCGTGATAAATTGTTTAAGGAAGACCGCAGTTAGGGATCCGTTCCTCCTCTGTTTGTTTACCGTGTATCCAAAAGTACCTGGGACGCATCCGGCTTTCAGAACCTCAAGGAAATCTTGCAATTGAACCTAAAGTTGGATGTTTATTGCTACAAAGTATCTTATTTTTGTATGAATGGATAGGATTTATTATATGTGGTTTAACTGAAGGTTAAATTTGATTGACATTCAACATCACGAATTGTTTCATATGAGAGACGTCTTAAATGCGTCAGATCTAATATTTTCTATCTTTAAACTGGTCTGCGGAAAATTAATTTAAGATGGTTTTATCTCCGGGCGTAAAGAGGTACAATTGTGTGGTTGCCAAAGATAGTCATGTATAAATGAATTTTTGTTCCAATGACCCGCCTTAGAAACGAAAGAGGGAGATAACGCAAATATCAGGAGAATAATAGTAAAATCTAAAAATACATAAAAGATCCTCAACAAAGAATAGGAAAAGGGTGGGTTTTTTTCAAATTAAGAATGGAAAATCTAGATATGGTGAGCCAAACAAATTTAACTATTCTTGTAAACTAATCCAATGAGTTCAATTTTTGGCGCTTAATGAAAACAAAATCGTCACTTCATAAAATAATTCCATTACTAATTTAACCAAAATAATAATGGTTACCTGATTTTTAATGACGATATCACTTTTCTAATATACCGCAATGCCGAATTTCAAGAAAGCCATGGTTAGATCTTTAAAACTCTTTCAGGAGTAATTTCGATACCAAGATAAAAAAACTCTCATACGAAGCTAAATTCAAAATTAAAAACCGTTCATACAAGGCTAAATTCAAAACAAAAAATTAATTTATACGAAACTAAATTCCAAACCAAAACCGTTCATACGAAGTTAAATTCAAAACTAAAGCCGTTCATACGAAGCTAAAGTCAAAACAAAATCCGTTCATACAAAGTTAAATTCAAAACTAAAAGCGTTCATAAGAAGCTTACTTCCAAACAAAAACCGTTTATACGAATCTAACTTCAAAACCAAAACCGTTCATACGAAGCTAAATTCAAAACCAAAACCGTTCATACGAAGCAAAATTCAAAATCAAAACCGTTCATTTGAAGCAAAATTCAAAACCAAAACCATCCATACGAAGCTAAATTCAAAACCAAAACCGTCCATACGAAGCAAAATTCAAAACCAAAACCGTTCAAACGAAGCTAAATTCTAAAACAAAACCATTCATACGAAGCTAAATTCAAAACTAAAACCGTTCACACGAAGTTAAATTCAAAACAAAATCCGTTCATACGAACCTAAATTCAAAACTAAAACCGTTCATACGAAGCTAAATTCAAAACAAAAACAGCTCATACGAAGCTAAATTCAAAATATGCGGAATGTTTGCTTTACATAAGAACATAAGAAAAAAGGAGTCTGTAAAAGGCTAATCAGAGCCTCTTTCAAGTCTGCTGAATGATAATGAAAAATATTTTATTACCATCTAGAAATACATACGCTTCATTGCTCTTAGTATTTGATATAGGTTCGTATGTATAATACGGGGCCTTTTATTTGCCAACCCGCTTTCCCAGGCCTGAAATGTTAATTAAATTTTCAAACGATTTCCCCTCCGATTCATTGTATTTTCTTTTCATCAAATTGCAACCAAAATAAAACATTAACGAATGATTTGGTTTACCTTCGGCTACTGTAAGCAATTAAAAGACTCAACGGTCGTTTTCATCGGGTTAATTATTTGCAGTGGAAACGCGCCGCGAGGAAGACATTTGGTCTTGTTTATCAAGTACACAGCGGCGGTCCAGCGATTAATGCTAAGCGTTCATTTTCCGTTTCTCCACATCATCAGATTACCTTTTAATGGGTATTGCTTTGGGTATTCTTCCTAGGTCAGGCGTCAAGAAAGGTTTTCTTTAGCTTATGAATCAACTCTCTTATATATTTATTTCAAGGACAGTTTGGAATGAGATTTTAAAGCATTTTTATCGTAGCGTTTACTTATGCCTAGTTCATAGAAACAGGGTCTAAAGAGTGTAATAGCAGTGTAATATACATTTAATGTGCCCTAAGTGGAGTAATGAGTCAAGTAAAATAACCATAGCGCCATTGGGGGAGGTCGACACGCCCTCCTGACCTTAGTACACTAAGAGCAAAGTGTGCTCTCTCGGGTCATATATGGCATTTCTCTTAAATCTCCCACTATCTTTTTCGTGCGGATTTAGGCCCAACAAAGAGGGAAGGAGGGCGTTAGAAATGCAAAATACTATTGAGATTGTTAGACCACATTGACGTACTGGGTGGAAAAAATGGATCAATTGGAAGATAAAATAACTCCTGACATCAATAAATCCAAGAAAAAATGCTGAGCAGTTAAAGATAAAAACACTGAATTAAAGACTAAGGTGGTAACGAGGAATATATTTATCTTTCTAGATTCCAATGGTATGTATGAGTACTATACTAGCTCACAAAATCTTCACTGACATCCAGAACATGTTTTAGTTGGGGATATAGTATAATGTTAGCTTCAAACTACGGATTGCCAGAACTTAGGGTAGCCCGGATCTAGCTCCCATCCGCCAATTGACAATACCTAATGTAGGTTAACTCGGTCTTGGTGGGAACTGAGGTTTTTTCCACTCGGATATATCGTTGTACGGAGCAAAACATCATTATTCTTTAAGGCAAGTAGGTTTGATTAGTCAGTTTAGGGTGTGTGACAAACAGTGCTACGGGCCCCGCGCTTCAGAGGACCCCGCGCTTCAGGAAACCCTGCGGGGATGTAAAAAATTAGTAATAATTAAGTTTTTGCCCTTCGGCACAGAAGGCCGAGACAAAATAATTATTCACTTCCCTAATTTTTTATATTATTATTATTAAATATGATTTTACTATATATAATAAAACTATAGAAACCTTCACTAGAGCATACTACATATTATAATAAGTCTGGCATTATGTTATGGTAGTACAGGGTGTTGTTCTTTAAAAAGGAATAAAAAGTGTATAAAATAAAACTCTCCTTTTTCAGTTGAGTCCTCCCAGCCGTTCTTTTAAATTCCTTAGATAATTTTTTCCCTCTCTACAGAAGAAAATGGTAGGGGGGGGGGGCGATACAAGGAACAGCAGGGGCCCCGCTGTTCCTTGTGCTACGTGCCCCGCAGCTCCTTAAAGCGGCCCTGGTGACAAGTAAGGTTAAAGACCCTAGGGAAGGGTAAATTCAAACATATTGGAAACTACGATCGACTTAAAATCGTTTTCCTGGGCTTTGATTTATTGAAAAAAAAAAATTCCAGCGCCTATTTGGCGATTGCCTACTAGGGCATAAGTCGCCCTAATAATCTAATAGCCTAATGCCTGGAGAGATTGAAAACCAAACGAGCACTCCCCCCCCCTCCACATTTTTTAAAAACAAACAAACAAACAAAACCAAGGCAAAAGAATACAAGAAGCAGAAACCAAGAAGAAAGACGCAGGCTCCGACTACAGGGAGAAGGTGGTGTCCCCAGACGCGGGAGCATACGACCAACACTAGAGCAAAATAAAATGCAGGAGTCCAGTCTCCTCCAAGAAGTCAAATAGTCCACGAGTCCTTGTCCACGAACCCATCACGAGTACAAGGGACAAGCGGTTGTGACCTGGCTCGTCCCGGTACCGGGACAGGAAACGTGCACAAGATTAATTAAAAAAATACAAACGAATGGTTCCTTTGTTTGTATTTTTTCAATAAATCTCGCTTAAGAAATTAATGAAACGACGGACTGCTGGTAAGAGATGAGAAAATTAAAAGTTACTATATTTATTTTATGATTCGTGCCCTATTTTAGTCATTGGGGCCCAAAAATGCATTAAAAAAACAAGGCGATTGCGGCTATGTACACTGCTTTATTAAGCAAACCTTGTGCTTGTTAAGATAGCAAGCCATTATGGTATTTTTGGATAAAACTTCAATCATTATAGGTAGGAGGTCTATTTCGGGTGCAGCATTATTTTTGCGGTAGGAAGACAAATATGTCAAATGAAGAATGAAATAAGGGAGAAGAATATAATATAGTAAAAATTCATATTAATGAAGATAGACGAGATTGCTATAGCCTATTATGGTTATATAGGCCCTTTCTGCTACTCGGTAATTTGAACCGTAAGCACACCCTCTGGGGTGACCACCAAGGAAGCGGATGGCGTGCAAAAAAGTCAGACGTTCTCTAGGATATTAGTTAGGCCCACGACAACGAGGTTGCCAGAGAAGAACCCAATGGCCTCATCAACCGACCTAAACTCCTTGATTAGGACAGAAAAATAAGTAATTTTCACAAATGTAGACTACCGCGCCCACTCCAAGCATCACCGAGGCTGTTTCTTAGGTGAAAGACACCCAGAAAATGATAGTTCACTAAGAAAGTGGTCACAAGCATGAAGTCATCGACCACCTCCCGCCCCAAAACATGCTGCGCATCCAGAGAGCAAAGGGATAGATCAAGACAGGAAAATGCTTCTACATACACCTAGATTTATTAGGCATGGCCTTCTTGCTAGATTTGTTCAACAGGAGCTGAATAGAGGCGTATCCCTCCAGACTCCCGACGAATGGCTAATGTGATCACTTTTTGCAAACTGGGGAGGATATCACTCTACCCCGGCAGGTTTCCACGCAATTTCTCTAAACTTTTACGTGTGCAAGTTGGAGAAATTGGTAAATGTTAGATTACCTTTTCTTCTGGACTGCGGATGCCACCTGTTTTCTACATAGCCCGACTTCCGCAAATTCCACTTCGCGTCGGATGCTCTGTTCCAGCTGGAAAATGGTATCTGCGAGGCTGTCCTTTGTAGAGAGCAATACGCCAAGATGTTTTTCGATCCAGAACAGAGAAGGCTTATGATACCGCATGGCGATACGGTATCATGGAGACCATCCACAGGATGGGGAAGAATGTACACCTCCTAATTTTTTATGTAAATTTCTACGAGAAGGTTGATTCTACGTACAGGTGGACGGGCACCTTCTTCAGCCCAATAGTGCAGGGAGAAGGCGTGCAGAATGGAAGTATTCTCAGTTTTACACTCTTTTTATTGGGCATTACCGGTAGCACCTTAGTGTTGTGGGGAGATGTTCGCCTTATGCTCTAGGTAGACGTTGTGCCGATCTCTTTTGATGCTCTCCACATGCCAACTCTGGAAAATCGACTCCAGCAAACATTGAATCGCATGTCTCGCTATGCCGAAGCATCCAGGTTTCAGTTTTCCTTGGTTAGTGTTAAGCTGTGGATGGGAAATCCACAGTTCAACACCAACCCGGACTTGTTCCTAAACGGGGATCGCCTTGAAGTTGTGGATTTGCACCGTCCTTGGCCTTATTTTTGACCGACGTCTCACCTGAGAGGCCCATACTCGCAGCCTTAGGGTCTCTTATACCCGCGACATGAACATTCTTCGTTCCATGGCTTTTAGCACCTGGCCTACCGTTTTGTTGTTTTATCTTTTCTTTGTTCGCTCAAATGTTGAGTTGGGATAAGAGTTTTACGCATTCGAAGCCGAGGGAAAATTGTGGAGGGGGATCGCGATCAACCACAGTAGTATCCTCTGGTGACCGGTGCCTTCTGCACATCCCCTAATGAGAGCTTACTTGTCGATAGCTGGGAGATATCACTTTCCCTACGCCCTACATAATGCATTGTACGCTTGTATGATCTTTTGAGGCATCTCTCTCAGTCGCCAACGCCTTCACTTACGTACCAAGCCTATCGGGGCGGTGCCTATGCCGTCGAGAGACTCAGTCATACCCTAAGCCGTTAAGAAACGCGTTTGAGAGCTCGGTTTAATTCGATCGCCGCTGGTGCTTCTGTTCTACCCTGAATGCCACACCGGAGCGCATCCCCCATAGACTCTTTGTCGTCACTCCTCTGCTATCAAGCTTCTACAGCGCCAAGAGTATTACGTTAGACTTTTTCTCGAGTGCGCGAGGACTAGGCAAGCAAACCAACGTTTCGTTCTTACTCACACTAAGTACATGATGAGAATTACGTCTACCCTCCTGGCTGCCTAGCAAAGAAGAAGAAAACCGGTCGATGGGAACTTAAACTTACGTGTTATCGCGTCTCAACTGCTTGCGTGAACTTATCTATCAATGCTTCGGTGGGTACAAGTCGTTTTCTGTCGTCGTTGAATTGGGCACACACGCTGGACGCACAATATATAATTCAGCGCTTCTCTGCATTTCACTACGATGACTGCGCTATCTTACAGGCTGATCGGCACATTCTTGTTGAATTTCCCATTCTGCTGGATGTTTGTGCATGTTACCTGTCCCTGTATCACGAGCGGTGTCGCTACCTATTGTCCCTTGTGCTCGGGATGAGTTATCGAATGCTAACAGATCTGTGGACTTATGGACTTTCTGGAGGACGCTGGCCTCCTTCATTTTATTAGACTATTTATATTGGGAACCATAATTGATGGTAGGGGGAGGCGAGCCTCCACCCGAAGCCCCAGCGTGCCTCTTCTTACTTTTGTTTGTTGTTTTTTTAGTAAATATGTAGATTGGCGGCGCGAACGATGGGACGTAAACTATTTCGTCCGTGTTCCAATATGTTTCACATTTTTGGAGTAAATTTAAGGGGACTGCTCGTTTGGGGGTAAACACTGCAGGAGAACCCCACTACGATGATCCTGAGTTTCAATTAATTGGGGGGTCTGGGGGGCACAGCCCTCCAGACCTGCGTTGTTTTCATTTTTCGCTTATTTATGTCTAGTGTGTGTATGGGTTTTTTTTATAATGTAGCCTAACAATAGGCTAAAACTAATTATGGCAATTTATGCTCTTGAAGGCAGTTTGCCAGATAGATGCTATTTCAGAAAAAAAAAAATCTGTTATAAGAGGGCATCTCAAAGTTTTAATGAGTAAGTAAATGGGAGGACACAGTCTCAAATGTACGAACTTATAACACTGATTTATGAGGTGGATGTACATTGCAAATTTTGAGTGAAAAGGAATGAAAAGAATATTATGGTTGCATAGAAGGCCTTTCATAATCATAGAAAACTGCTTGAAGGGTGGAAGAAGGCCGAGATATTGCCAGTGTACAAGCAGAAAGGGTGAAATGTGAAAGCAAGAATTACAGAGAAATAGATATTCTGTTGAGTGTTGTGTAGATAGAGTGAGGTAGGAAAGGGGCAAAGAAAAAATAATAGCGTAGGCGAGTTGCGAACAGCTTCCCGCGTTGCTGGACTACTGTTAGCGATGGGCGAATCTACTCAGCCATCCTGAGTCTCGACAAAAAAGTCATTCAAGCGAAGCTTTTAAGCCGCTCGTTTGCACTTCTAGTACGCTATAGTTGTAAGAAAGGGACATTGTAAAATTGTGATTGATCTTATAAGATTTATTTTATTTTAGGAGCCCATCTGGCGACTACCCAGTTGGGCACAAGTCGCCGCATTCACAACAGCCTAGCACTAGGCTACTTTAAAATAAGAATAGGCAAAAAACAACAACAACAACAATAAAAAAGGGAAAATGGCAACAAGCAGGAAGCAAGCTCCGGCGTCGGGGGAAGGCCCGCCTCCGCCCGGCGCAGGAACGTGCGACCTACAAAGAAAACAACAAAACAACTAGTTATATAAAGGGGAGAAGGTCGGCCTTCCCCCAAAGGTCAGTAAGTCCATCAGTCCACGTGCACGAACTCGTTCCGAGGTTATTATATCAAGGATAAGAGAAAGATTGATAGATGATGACAAGTGTATTTGCAGCTTGTAGGTGCTGTGTGAATCGATGCTTGCGATAAGAAAGCGTTGTACAAGAGGTTTGTGTTGTATGCTTGGTTTCCCTCAAGTTCAACCCCTTTAAGTCACGTGCTCTCAATTAATCTGACTTATGACCTTACGATCTTCAAAGGTTTCATCAAGTTGTGCAATCTGACTCATAGTTAGTTTTCTTTCAGTACTTCCTCGACTAATCTTGGGAGGACATTGACAGTTATATCATTCGAATTAAAAAGGAAAACGACATATTTTGTTAGAATCGGCCAAATAGTCATGAAGTTATTGGCATAAAAACTCAGTGAAAAGTAAAATTGTTACCATCCGACCGTCTGACCTACTGTCCAACATATGTAGTAACTTATAGAGTCACATGCACGCGACTAAAAATGTATGAAGTGTATGTTAAACGGTACTTTGTAAGTAAGGCGTGCATGCCCGGGAAGATAGATAGGATGATAATAATGATGCTCCAAAATTGGCGAAAAGAACTGTAAATAATTGATGAAGTTAGGGAAAATGAGTGGTATGTAGCTACATATCCTAAGCAGACTACATGGCTTCGTTCTTTATTCTATTTAAGGTGCTGAATCCGTGTTATTGATAGACCCGTTCTGCAATAAAAACAGGTATGCAAAAAAAAAATCTGAAAAAAGGTCAAAATAGTCGGGTATTTTTCTAGCATAATCTTATCGATTTTGAACAAGGAGCCAAGTTTGTTTCGAGTCTACTTTCAAACACGATCTTATTCTTTCGAGATTAAGCCCCCTAAAACCGTTTGCACTTATAAATATGTCTAGTTATGCACAAAAACGAGACGAAGTTGAATATTTTAGGCGAATTTGTATTGTACTTTGGCGTTATTGACAAGAAACTAATTTTAAAATTCATTACCTATGGGAGGTAATAGGAGAATGCGAGCTCGCCAAGGTTGAACTCAATGTTTAAATAAACAGGTAGGATTACTCTTAAATATATAAAGAGCTTCCTAAAGGAATTTCCCTCAAAGTTAAAGAGTTTTCATATAGAGAATCTGAATGCTCTACTCGTACAAGCAGGCGTGAATGAAGAAATCATCTATTTAATCGAAGTAAATCGTTAGTGCCAGTTAAAATAAATAAACAGGAATTTATAATCATGCTCGAGTCTTCCTCCGTTCATTTTATTGGATTTTTGGACATTTGATCTTACGGGTCTAGAACATGAGTGGATTCAGAAAAAAAGAAGTTTTTCACCTATTGAAAATTCTCTCTTTTTCTTTTCTAGTTGTACTTTATTATTTTAGTCTATGCCTCTCCCCAATAAACATACTCGTATGTCTTTATTCGCTACATGGAAGCAAGGATTTTTGTAAAGGTAGGCCTCAAAGAGATCAATATTTTAATTGAAGCCTGGTGTTATTATATTAAAATTATAATTAATGAAGCCTGGTGTTATAATTAAAATTAAAATTATAGTGGGGTTATAATGCAAATACATTTATTAATATTTAATAAAGGATATATTCTAATATTAATACCCTGGTGTCGTCCAAGAACAAGGTGCGCTTTTACCTAACCATATTTAGGAAAAATACCACAAAAGCCAAAGTAGCTAAGGTAAGTTACGCCCTTCGTTCCTCGTATCGTGGGCGAGATCCCCCGACCGGATTATGAAAGTCACATAAAGAACAGTATGTCAATTTGCTGGCAAGCCCGAAGAAAGCATGGGTCAGCGTTGGGGGGATGGAGGTATATGGGTAATACTGTGTTATTTTACACCAGCGATCCTGGACCCCTCTATGACCTCAGTGAATGGGAGGGATACCCCATCCCTCATTGGAGATAATAGTACTCCATCGGCAGGTCTCCAGAACAAAATAGAGAGTGGGTATGTTTTGATGTGAAGACGGGAAAGAGAAATGGTGGTGTTGTGATTGTCTATTTGGGTGATGAAACGCGTGAAGCTTCTTAATCCAGTGGGTGTAAGTTTCAGCGTATCCGCCATTGGGCTGCCAGCTCGTGGCACCGCTGATAATTTTGTGTCAGTGCTCCCTGGGACCAACCCGTGCCTGTGCGCTAGGAATCCAAGACTGCATCCACTAGGAGAGATCTCCAAATACCTACGTTGCACTACCATAACGATACCTTGAGGAAGAGTCTTCCAAAGGATGAATGAAAAATTAAATTGTCATTCGTCGACATAGAGGCGATAGGGTAATCCATTCTCTTTTTTTAATTACTAATTTTTCTTTAATTATTAAATTGTTTCGATCAATTTAAAATATAAAAACTCCATTTACAAAGGTATCATCAAAAGAGCAAGAAAAAAATGGATGGAAGCTACGCCAACCAAATTCACACTAATTTCTGATCAATCTGTTTTCTTATTAGTCAGCTTTTTGCTCACATGCAAAAGCTGACTGATACGAAAACAACAGCATTCCAATTGGACCAGCAGAGAATAGGACATGTTTCCAACATGTCCCTTGATAAGCATCTTTCTGCCATCTATGGAAACAGAACTATTGTTACTCCACACGGAGTTAAATAGAAAATACCGAGAAAACATCACGTCCCGACTGGGGCGAGTCCTCACTCTACATAAATCATCCCAGCATTCCAGTCATTATGGTTCACTATAAACAAAGAGACATGGTAGATTACCAGCAGAAAACATGTAAACAAACTCGGTGAGGTCTCATGCATTTTCAAACGAGAAGCATTATGTTAAATTATATGTTAAATTATATGTTAAATTT
Organism: Ceratothoa steindachneri; assembly: GCA_963969495.1. Lineage (NCBI taxonomy): Eukaryota > Metazoa > Arthropoda > Malacostraca > Isopoda > Cymothoidae > Ceratothoa > Ceratothoa steindachneri. The sequence goes on along the minus strand of OZ018339.1, from coordinate 35,645,015 downwards.
CATGTGGCAAGATCTACTCTTATTCATTTGGCTGGCGCTCTCGACAGCAGTATTGATGCAATCAGCTTCTTCCTTTCTAACAGGACACAGAGTACTAGTATAATCCTTTTCTTCACTTAACTATAAGCCCTCTCCCCCACTTGATAATCCCTTACGGAGTCGTTGTCATTCTGATTACCTTTTGCAGGCTTTCGCTGCCGTTGGCATTTCCTCCTATGTCTGCGCCCCCCACCCTCTAGCTCTTGCAATTTTCCTTGCTCGCCAGACGACCTTCCTACGACCATCTTCCCTCTGTCTGATACCTTCATTAATGCATTGCCTCTAAAACCGAGATTTCTTTTGATTACTTCTACACGGTACAGCCACACCTTTTTAGTCTCTTGTTTTCTGTCCTCAGCTGTCCTGATCCTATGTAACTTACATTTTTTTTTTGTTTCAGTCATACTGCACTACAGTAGGTTGCACCTACTTCATCACGACCAACAAATTCATCCCACGCGTTTCTAATTCCATGATAATTGCGGTCAATTAATGTTTTTCCTGTCTATTTTGGCCCTCGTGGGTTGCTGTTAATCAGACTAATCGTGACATTTCAATTTAGTTTACCACCCAAGAGCAGATTTTATATCAGTTGACATTCGCGAGTTTCATCGCCTATTGTGGGTTTTAACTGTTTGTATTTTTACATGTTAATTAGTTTAGGTTTAAACTAACTCACCCTAAACCAATCAACATGCAAAACACAAACACCTAAACAGCAATAAACAAACAGTCCCATTAAATTCAACTGATACAAAATTTTATTTGTGCAGCCTGAAGCTTTCGTTAATTCATTTTACCTCACTCACTTATGTGTAATTCAATGTTGTTAATAAATAATGAAATCACAACTGCATCATCCTTCACCTCAAAGATAACAACGACACATTCCTTCGTTGGTATCTTTCTGGTAAGGAGATCAGATCTACCTCGTTGTTATGCATATAACGCAAAGAAATTATAAGGTATTCGTCAATTATTGGAATGGCGTATTTTTATGGGTTCTTGATAGTAAATATTTATTTAACTGTGCACCAGTGAACCTATTTTGAGGGAGAACTGTTAATCATATAAATTACTATTAAATTTCTATTATTCATTATAACAAATTCCGAGCTAAGTTCTAGTCATGTACGACAGTATTTCATTATCTTTATAAATCAAATTATTACAAGTGCCAATGATGAGACCCTTTGATAAATCACGTCAAAATATTCCATAAATTCTCCCCATCAGATTTCACTGACAGGGAGAACTTTAATTTTATATAAATATTACTGCAGGGGGTGACAAAGAGCACAATGTAAGTCTCGGTGGCCTATCTACCTCCATCGGTGGTCGGAACACAAATTAGTGTAGGCTCCCGGAGGGGTTCCGAAACATAAACTTCATAACCTTACGTTACATCTTCATAAGGTCGATATTTGTAGGCCACCTACCCTGTTTACTCTAATTGTTAACACGATCGGGGGTCATTACAAAGATAAGAGGGAGAGGGAATTTTAGATGACACCCTATGGTAGTAGAACAGGGTTAAAGGATTTGAATTCAGTGCAAATGGTTCGATCTCATTGAGCGAACAACTAGATAGGTTCCACTTAGTGTGGAAAGTACAATTGTTTGAGCCTGAGTCCATCAAAAGAACCGTGTAATTTGGCTTTTTCAAAATTGTCGTGGTTTTGGAAAGTAGTACCTAACTCACGAGGAGGGTAAGGTTATATTTGCTCGAGGGATAAATAAATTTAGGAGTTCAAATAGACGTAATTATGACCCGTTTTGATCTTAATCGGATCCATTGTGAGGGATATGTTTATATTTTTATTTTTGCACTGTATTTATTTAATTTATTCCTGGGGATTCGTTCCAGCGTTAACCTGGTGTCAGCTTACTAGGGCATAAACACACGTAATCATTCCAGAGCTTAATGTTGGCTAGATTAAAAAAAATAAACGTGCAAAAGACACCAAAACAAAACAAACCCCCCCAAAAATTCAAAACAAACAAAAACTAAAGGCAATTTTTTTTAAAGAGCCCATCTGGCCACTGCCCACTAAGGCAAAAGTTGCCCTAATCACGTTATAACCTAATACTATGCTACATTAAAAAGGCAAATAGGCAAACAAACAAGAAAACAAACAAAACAAAACAAGGCAAAAAGCAAGAAGAAAAAGGAAGCACGCTTCAGCGTCAGAGGTAGCCCCTTCCTCCTCTCCTACCACCGGCGCAGGCATATGCGACCTACAACAGAGGGAGTCAAATAAAATGGCGTAGGCCAACCTCCTCCAAAAAGTCAGGTAGTCCACAAGTGTATGTACACGAACTCGTCCCGACTACAAGGGGCTAGTGGTAGCGACCTCTCTCCTCCCGATACCGGGACAGATAACGTGCGCGAAGATCACCCAGACTGGCACATTCAACAAGAGTGTGCCGAACAGTCTGGGGAACAACGCCCTCGTCGCAATAAGGCGCAAGCGAACGCTCCATCAAATTGCGGTGCGTCCCGCGAGTGTGTCCAATTCAATTACGGCAGAAAGCAACCTGAACTGCCGCAGTTTGGGAGGGATGGGGAGGTCCATGGGAACAGTCAAGGCGCAAAGGCACGTGACGTTAAGTTCTCCTCTGCCGTCTCCCATCTTCTTTGCCAAACACTGCGGGGGGGCTGCTCTGACACCTCCGATGTAATCTGTGTGAGGAAGAGTAAAACACTGGTCTGGCGCCCAGTCCTTGCAAACTATTTGGTGCCCTTTTTGGGACGCTCAATCCCCACAATTCCTAAATGTCCAAGAACTGAGCAGAAGATAATCTCGACATCTGCCCGGCTCGCGGCAACCGTGGCGTCACGGATATCGCGAACAAGGTGATATGGAGATTCCAATGCCCATAGAGCACTCAGGGCACTTTGTGAGTAGCTAAACCTGGCACGATGCGCTATCTCTCGTACCGAGCGGTGTATCGCAACCAACTCGGCCGTGAAGATAGCCGCAGCACCTGGTAGAGCTACTCTGACTTCAAACAAAAGGAATACGGCGCATGAAGACGAATCTCTCCCGGGACTGCGACCATCCGTATACCCTAGCACGGATCCAGTAAGACACGAATTGTGCTCCAAAAAGGCGGAAAAAATTACTCTAGGTGCTGTGGTTACTCTAGGGGCAGAAACGTGGCGACAAAGAGTAAAAAGTGGTAACTATCTAGGGTGGTGTCCTGAGCAGGACCAAATGCTCCCGAAGGAGTTTATGAGCGCTAAACCAGAAGGGTTAAAGGCATGACTGGCGTCTCTTGGCGGCACAGGCACCATCGAGATCGACTGTGGATGAAATGAGAGCCGTTGTACACTGGGAAAGGCGCCGGGCTTGCGCGTGCAAGAGCATAATGCGCTGTGAATGACACAGAGCGAGGGACGTCTCCTCCGCATTGACAAGTGGCTCTCAATTTGGGACGTGCGGTAGGCACTAATCGCCAGATGGAAGCCGGTGTGGTGTATCTTCTCCACTTTCCGCAATTCACGCTCGGCTGCAGATGAAGAAAACTCGCATCCATAATCAAATTTGAAAGAATAAGGGATCAATAGTAAGGCAAGGCAGTAGACCTATACGCACCCTAGTTGATGAACGTCACGGAACGAAGAATGTACTTTCGTGGACACAATTCTCTCTACGGCTGCGAATATGAGCCTACCATGTGAGGCGTAGGTCGAAAACAAGACCAAGAAAACGCTGTAAATTAACCACTTCCAGCAAACCCCATTTAGGAACAGTTCCGGGTTGGGTGGAGCTGTAGATGGCAGCAGAAGTGCAGTATTTTAACCTTGGCCAAGGAAAACAGAAACCCGTGCGCTTCGGTATAGAGAAGGATGCGGTTCAATGCTTGTTGGAGGAATCGATGCTTTAAAATTAGTATCTGGGCTACACCAAAAGAGATCAAAAGGTCTTCCACGTAGAGCGTAGCGAAAATATCTCTCGGAAGCACCAAGGTGATACCCTTGATGCTTAGAGCAAACAGTGTGACATTGATGATATTTCCCTGCGGGACAGATTCTTCCTGCTCCATTGGGCCAGAGGTCTTTCCCAACCCGTACGTGGAATCGTGATCTCGCAAAAACTCAGAAATAAAGATTGGGAAGCGTCTCCTTGCCCACATCGTGTGGAGAGTCTCCATGATACCGTATCTCCCATCGGTATTATAGGCCTTCTCTAGATCGAAAACATCGTGGCGTAGTGCTGTTTAAGAGAGGAGGCCTCTTAGATGACATTTTCCAGTAGGAGTAGAGCATCCAACGTGGATTTAAACTTGCGGAAGCCGCATTGTGTGGATGCCAGGTGGCCTTTGCTACCCAGGAAACGACTAGTGTAACATTTACGAATTTCTCCATCAAATTGCACACACAGGAGGTTAGAAAGATTGTGTCGGAAACTGGCCCGGCTAAAGTGATCTTTCCCCGGTTTGCGAAAAGAGAGCACATTAGCTATTCGCCAGCAGTAGCGGAGGATACTCGATGTCTCGTTTCTGTTTAACAAATCCAACAGAAATGCCATGGCTCTTTAACCTATATGTTGCAACATAGAATAGGGGACATCCTCTGGACCACGTGTGGTGTCCGCTCAAGAAGCGAGAATGGAAGGCAAATCACTTAATGTAAACCTGTCGTTGAAAGGTTTTCCGAGCCTCTGGGTACAGTCCAGTCAGTGGCCTTCAGTGACATCAATTTTGAATGCTGGCAGAGTAGCATCCCGCCTAGATAATACGGGGAAAGTAGTTGCGAAGGACTCTGCTACAGACTTGCGTTCCGAAATTGTGGTATCATTCTTCTGGAGAATGGGAGGGGTCATGCGAGAATTTGCCCCGAATCACTTTTAGTCGTTTACACACGTATGCTAGAGGGACCTTACGGTTAAATGAAGACATTTAACCCTTCTAGGAAGCCTGGCGGGCGTGCTTCGTGACATACCGGAACCTAGCACTAGCTGGACGAAATTCACCAACAGTAAAGTCGTTCAGGCAGCGCTTATAGCGCATCTAGGAATTACGCTCCTGCTTGAGGCCGTCTTACACCTGGCTGACCACTGCGGAAGTGGTCTGCGTGCAAAACAGCCAGGCGTTCTAGTAATATTTTTTATGTCCATGGTGATGTGGTTGCGGGAAAAAAACTGAACGGCTTCATCCACCAACCTAATTTTCTCGACTTGGACAAATAAATCAGTTATTTCCTCAAATGCGGACCACTTGACCTGCGCTAACCTCCACCGCGGAGTCTCTCAGGCACCAGCGCTGTCCCCAAAAGGATATTTCAATGGGAAAATGATAATTTCCATGGGCGTCATCGACTAAATCCCACCCAAATTCAGGCTGTGCATCCGAGAGTACTGGGATAGATAAGGACAGGTAAATGAAGCAGTTTTCGGGCAGTGATGCGTAAACTCATACATATTTAGTACGCCCTTCACCAGCTCGTTGTTAAGGTAGGCAAGGACCTGACTCCCTCAGATTAATCGTGTAGTCTGCCCGAGGGTGTGTGTCTATCGTTCAAATACCCGACCAATAGAAAGGTCATCGGCAACAGCGTCACGGTGCGACGAAAGTCGTGAACCCTGTATACCTAGGGAGGGTAGGCAGGGGCACGCGCCCAGCATAGTCTCTTGCAAAATGCTAAGGAGACGGGAGGAGACGCGCTTCCGCAGCTCCTCCCAGTTGACCCGGATTACACGGCAATTCCATTGAAGGAATATTCCCTCCAAGAGAAGCCTCTCACAGTAATTGCCGTACGCTTCCCTTGCGACAGAATTCCAGCGCTGTCGGCAGAGCAAGGCGCAGAAAGCGCTGTCGAATTCGAAGACTTATTGAGGGAAGTTTGGCCGCAAGGTTTGGCTCGTTATGCGAGTCTTTTTCTCCTTCTGCCTCGAAACCTTTGGCGGGCGGGTCGGCTTCGGAGGCGGGGATCTTTCCTTTGTATGATCCACCGTCTCCAGAGCCACATAGTCCAGCCTTGGGAGGGGGCGTACGAGCCAACGCTCCTTTGCTGCTGTGCCCCTTTTGGGGGGGGGGGTAGTAAAACCCCTGAAGACATCCTCATGACCACTTTAAGGGATGTTGACTCCTTTGAGTCTAAAGACTCGGTGGAGGACCGAAGCCGTTTAACATGGGAAATGGTCACGCGATGGGGTGCGGGGGGAAGAGGTTGGTGAACCCTTTGTGTCACTAGCCTTACCAGGGGAGCGCCTAGGGTTATAGAACCCTCAGAATGGTTTCAAATGGGTGTGAACAAGACTGTGCTCTTAGGGCCTAGAGAGGCCTGGAGTAGAGAGTGTCTTATTTAAAATTGAGTCATAAGACGTCCCAAGAGAGGCAATCCGTAGCCTGAACGACCAGGATTTCTTTCTTTAGGAGATACTCACCATATTGCCTTTAAGAAGCAATATGGATATGGATTTATCGTGTAAGGCTTGGATCAACTTATAGACTTCGAGTAAATTGGTCCGATTTGTATGTCCGGAGCGGTGGCAGTAGTAGAAATTCCATGGATGTGGCACGAATGCCTTTACGCGGTACAGTACCAACCGGCACGCACCGACCCAGGGAGACTGTCACGGTCGAACGTGACAAAGAGTGTAGTGATGGAGTCCGAGGCCCCTCCCTGTTTTCTTATCACACGTCCGACCTTGACCGCCCCGTGGTCGGACACCTCTAAACTGATGTCTTATAAGGAGCAGTCTACGAGTTCTCTCGCATAAACCACTCTTTTCACGAAGTTAATGATAGATTGCGCGCATCACACGCACCTGCGCACTATTGAGTGCCCGAATGGCACTAATCATCGCTGCCTCGAAAGGTTCCAAAGTATTCGCCAGAAGGCTCCCGACCAAAAACGGGGCACCTTCGGCTCTCTACCAATCAAACTATCCAATGCTCTCCTCAGATCTATCATATTGCCTTTAACCAACTTGCTGTAATCTGTGGAGTGAATAACCAGTAAACGTTTGAAGCCATCAGGCTAAAAAACGAAAGATAATCTCTAAATGAGGGGTTCCAACTTAATCAAGGCTCCTTTAAGTGGACTTGCGACTTAGTCTGTCTCTCACCGCCCGCCACCGCCTTGAGACCGGACGTGTCGATCTTGGCCCGGTCGCTTGCCGAAGCGACAACAGACCTGTCCTTCCCTGGAGCCCCCGCGTAGGGAGCGGAATCCCTAGTCCTATTTGCCTTCTTTTTATTGTTTTTTTATTTTTAGGAGAGGAAGGCGGAAAATTAATTCAATTATTTCCACCCACATAAGGCACCCTCAAAATCGGGTGGATCGGCCTAGCCTGATCCTTCTCAGAAAAAAATAAGGGACACCATTCGTGGGAGGAGGTCATCCTTTACTTTTGAGCCCACAAGGGCCCAAGCCGTTTGAGGAGAAGCTTGCACAGGGGCAAGGGCAGACTCAAGTTTGGTGTTTTGCATCGAACTCGGGTTTGCTTCCATGGAAAATCCTGCCATCTGGGGCTGGATTACTTGGGGAACCATTTTCAGCTCAGAGGGGTCTCCAAGTGGCCATTCCCCATGGCCTAATCATTCGCATTCGTATACTCCTTAGTCTTATATTCGGCCGGTAGGACGACCCTCATTGGGGAAGAAGGGGTCAGGTACGCCAACCCCCCGCTAGCTCAATATCCTGGACTGCATGACTGCAAGGGGCACGACCCGACAGAACCCGCTAATTCTTGCCCTTCTAAGGCGGTTGTCCCTATCGTGTCGCTCCAAACAGAAGCGTTCAATTCTGGATAGCCTGTCTGTTTTAGTGGTAGTCCTCTGTTAGATGTAAGGGAACACCATCGCTAGTGCAGATTTAAAGTTGGTCATGGTCAACCCTAATAAGGGAATGAGGCAGAAACCCCCTAACCCCTAGGCTAGGTGGTATCTCCTTTTTCCTCGTCCTTCCCGACACTAGGTGATTGCGAGGCCGCGCTTGACGGTGGATGTCCATACGCCTGCGGTTCCACAGTATTTCCTTTTATTGCAACCATTTTACGTTATAAAAAAGAAAAGAATTCATAGAAAGTAGACACATGCCAATGCCTTGGGAGGTTAAGAGAAAAGTCTCCATAAAAACAGAAAATTAATGGATGTGATCGTTTCTACATACTTGATCCACGGGTTTGAGCTAAGATGTACTATGACAACCCGACCCGCCAGTCAGGCGAATTTGGCCCTGAGCTTTTACCCAGGAGGATGGTGCCAACGTTCGCCTCATTATATGTGTGCTGGAAGACGGTGAACAGATTCGACGGCCCAGCACACCCGGTGCCTAATACTTGCCTCTGCCGGCCGGCTTTCAGGCCTCCCAGGAGGCCATTTGATTGAAGACCTACAAGAGAACGAAAGTGCGAATAGCAGCCGAACCTCTAGGTATAGAAAAACAAGTTTGGGATGGGGTAGGAGGGTATGTAATAAAGAGAAGTATAGAGCTAAAAGGAGCTACGAGGACAAGAAGTACCAGAGGAGGCCTTACGGTCCATTCAGAGAGGGTAACCTTGGGCTAACAGTTAAACAGACACAGTTCTGCACAATGACTTAAGTGCCCAAACGGCCACTTTTTTAAGACTTTGTCCAGTCTTGACTTGAACTGATCAACAGAATTGCTGTTGACAACTTCCACTGGAAGTGCATTTTAGCTACCGCAGATACTGTATGTAAAAAAATTACCACACAGATCACGGTTGTAACGCTTCAGTTCAAGTTTGTAACCGTGATTTCTTGTTCTGCCCTCACTAAGTTGGAAAATATTCGCGTAGTCTACATTATCGAAGCCTCGAAGTATTTTAAACACTTCGATAAGCTAACCACGCAGTCTCCAGGTCTCCAACGAGAACAGATCTAACGAGTAAAGTGGGTGATCATCTATTACTATCATACCCCAGCGCTAGTCGATCGCGGGATGGCGTGTAGGCACTGAACTCTTTCCAGGGGAGAACAGTTCCTCCTGGTACAAAGTAGGGGTAGACAAAAGGGTGAGGAGATAGTCACTAAAAAAACTAAAAAAAACGGGTAACGCTTAGAGGGAGTGGGGGGAAAGCGCACCAACAATGTTCCCAAGCCCCGTCAGAGAGTTTATATCAACCCTCCAGGTACTGTAACCAGCTACACAGAGTATCCGCTACGGGGTTTATTCCTAGGGAGAAACAAAAGCGGATGCTCCGTAAGGAATTAAAGTCAATTAAGAAAAACCTAGTAAAGGATTATCTTGGGATTGAGGAATATACGAAAAATATGCATCGATTAAAGATCTGAGATAAAAAAGAAGGTGAGACCATGGCTATATGTGTTTGCGGAGAACTCAATGACCTCATCGACCGACCTAAACTACTCAACTGGGACGGAGAAATCAGTCATTTCTTGAAATGCAGACCTCAGCGCCCGTGCCAAGCACCACCGAGGGGGGCTCTCAGGCGGCAGATCCTATGAAATGATATTGGAATGGAAAAACGGTGACTAACATGAAGACCATCGATAACCTCCTACACAAAATCAAGCCTCTAGAGAGGATAGGTAGATCAAGACAAGAAATAAAGTGGTTCTCGAACAGTGATACCATTTTGAGACCAAGGGTGCAAGCAATGATAAGATTAATAATGAGGGTAAAAGGTCGTCTCCAAAGACATTTGTGAAGTCATTTTAGAAGTCAATCATAGAGTCATATCTAAAGTCACTTGTAAAGTGATACGAAGGACCAATAAATAAGAGACAAAAATAATTTAAGGTTCATGTCAAGAATAGGGCGCCATTGCCTTTGAATTCACAATTCTTGGCACGAGTTATTTTGGGTTTGCTATTTTTGACACGATCTGAATTTCGAATCTACCAAAAAGTTGTTGAAAAATGTAATTGAGGATTTGATTTATTAAGAAATAAAGAAAAAAGAAGGGATCTTCGTCATAAAATGTTTGAAGGGAAGCTGGAAATAAAAGCAAATGGATAAAGAGAAAGAAGGATAAATGAAGAGAATGAACAAGAATGCTAATAAAAAAACTCTCAATGAAAGAATGTACATGTACAGTGTGTAATGTACTAACCCGACTAGGAAGATAAATTCTGGCCCCGAAACGGAGTGTCAGGTGTATCCTAAGCAACAATTCTTCAACTCGCATCATTCTGGTTGCGTGCCCTTTCTGCCTTAACGCCTTCAGGTAGATTTGTGGTTATAAATCTTTTAAATGTTTTCACTTCCTCAATATTCCTGGCGCCTCTCCCAAAGAAGACTGGCCGCTGGTGCCCTCGGGCTCACTAACGATTGCCATACTGACCTTTATATCTATTTCATTATCCGGTAGAGATCCGCTTGGATAAAGGCAGGTTGGCGAACCACTACTACTACTACCTAAATATTGACCACTTACTTAAGTGGTAAACAACAGTAAATTTGATAAACAAAATCGTTTTGGGGTCACTTTAACTTATTTCAACTTAGGTCTGGGGGGCTGTGATAACTTGTCCCGAATCCTTTTTACTCGCCTCCTCACATCTTCAAGAGAGCTTTTACCATTAATGTAGGACACGGACACCTATGCTCACCAAGAAGAGCGCCAATCGTGGTTCAAAGCATAAATGAACAGGGCCCTACCTCGACAAAATTCACCAATGGTGAGTATTTAGGCGCCACTTATAGCGCATGTAAGCATATCGCTTCTCTCTGACGTACACCTCACATTATAAAGACCCCAAAGAAAGTGGTTTTCGTCGCCCCAAGTCGATGATGTTTGCGGAGAACTCAGCGACCTCATCAACTGACTTAAACTACTCGACTGGGACGGAGAAATCAGTCCTTTCTTGAAATGCAGACCTCAGCGCCCGTGCCAAGCACCACCGAGGGGGGCTCTCAGGCGGCTGGTCCTAGGAAATGATACTTGAAATTAAAAGTGATGAATAACATGAAGACCATCGACAACCTCCTACCCAAAATCAGGCCTTAAGAGAGGATTGGCAGATCAAGACAAGAAATGAAGTGGTTCTCGGACAGTGATGCCTAAATTCATCCACATTAAGGACACCTATCTCCCAACTCTTCGATAGATCGGTACAGAACTGACCACTGAGATTGATGGTGTAGTCACCCAAGAGTAGCTGCTTACTATTTAACTCGTCAAGAACAAGAAATGGCACTTCAAACCGTGTCATAACACAGTGAAAGTCCTCTACGTTGATGTCAGGTGACAGTGGAATCTACTGAAAAAGAATTATACCTCCTATCCATCATTAGCTGCATTCCGAAAACCTGAAAAGATGTATTCAAAGCAAGTAAAATACAGAGACATCATACCATGTATAAGTTGCTTAACCTCCTGCCCGACCTCCATTTGCTGGTAGTGGGACTGCAAAACCCTTATACTTTGGGAGGATGAACAGAAACAGATAGCTAACGGTAAACTATATGAGACGAGCCTCCGTAACTCCTTACAAATGCCAGGACTACAGGGTAATTTTGTTGAAGTAACATGCCCTCCAGAAATAACTTGAAGTGGATTCGGAGGCCCTTTTTGAAGCGAAGACTCTCATAAGGGATGTCCGTCGACTTCAAGGAGATAGAAATCTTAGAGCTGTTGGCTGTGGGCTGCTTTTCTTTTAGAGGGCCTCTCGTCTCCAATGCTCCCGTTGTGATATGCACCTTTCAGGGGACAGACTTAGAAGTTATCAAAAACGGTCTAACGAGCACCTTCGAGGTGAGGGGGCTTCTCTGAGTATACCGACTCGGAGGCACGCCGCCGCCTTGCCTCATGAGAAACAGTCACGCGCGAGTGGAACCCTGGTTTTATTCAGGGCTGGGTGTGACCCCGTGGAGTCGCATCTCTACCGGTGGAGCGGCAGGTAGCGGGGTGGGGTAAAACTTACAGAAAGGTTCCGAATGAGCACGGAAGTTGACCTGCGCATAGGCGTCGAAGGGCCACGAGGAGAGTGTTATTTTTCACCTGAGAGACCAAGGATCGTAGGAGGTGAGACAGAAGCAAAGCTTCAGAAAATCAGGTGGTGGTTCCCACAATTTACACACTTGATCGTACGCAATAAGAACTTATTGTAATATATCTTGTTTCAAATGACAAAAATATTGTGTAAATACGACTTTGTGGGTCAGCAGTAATGATTTTTCTGGCCAAAGAGGTGGCAATAGTAACATTTCAGTGACATCGGCTGAAAAACTCGACTCGGTAGAGAGACAAACTGGTACGCACCGACTCAGGGATCTTCTCACGATCGAACCTGACAAATAGAGCAAGGGTAGATATTGTGGCCCCCTATGTTTCATTATCACATGAGTGAGATTTGGTACTGTGGTGATCTAAGCTTCATGTAACCTTATATGTATAATTGCCTAATGGGTTACACTACATTACTTTGTTTACTTAACCTGATTAGAATGGGTATGTTTACTTATATTGTTTCTCTTTTATTTTCAAACTTTATTGATGTTTTGTTAGTTGAATAAAGCCTAGAGATAGGTGCTGACGCTTTATTATGATTACCACAATTTATTCAATTAACAATCTTGCCAGTGCCGATCCAAAGGCTATATTGGTGCTTTAAATAAATAGTGGGTGCCCTATCATAGCTTCATAAAAATAAAAAACAAGCTGCGGCTGATCTAAAGATGGATAAATTCCTGATACCTGAACGCCTGGATGTAGCCCCCAACTCATCTACTGCTGCCCGAGAATGGAATTACTAGAATCGTACTACCTTTGCATTCCCGGAATCCATCGCAAGCCTTAATCCTAACAAGCTGGATACATTGATCAATTTTGTCTCTCCAACAGAATATGGTTACATTGCAGAATTTACTACCTATGATTCAGTTATAGATCTTCTCAAAGACCTCTGTGTCAAGCCCCAAAATAAAGTTTTCACGAGACATTTATTGACTACACGTAGGCAGCATGAAGAAGAGACAATAAATGAGTATCTACAAGAGCTTCAGGTGTTCAGCAAAAATTGTAACTTTAAAGCTGCTACTGATTCACAGAGTCGGGATAACTACATACAGGATACTTTCATCAATGGCTTGCTTTCTCATGCAATCAGGCAACAATTGCTTGAAAACAAAACTTTGGACCAAAGTACGGCTGTTGATTAAGCCAGGACACTCAATGTTGCTCAGAAGCCCTTAGAGTCTTATTCTCGTCATGCTGTCTCTGGTGTAAGTGCCGCTACGACATCCGAGCCTGCTCGCACCGATGATGGGACCTGTGCTGGTGTAATATCTGAAACTGCTTATTCTGCTAAAAGGACTTGTGCTGCTGCCAATTTAAAGTCCCGATGCTATTTCCGTGGTGGTCCCTGTCACAATCATGGAAAGAAACGTCACTTGACATAAGTGTAATAAGCAGGAGCACTTTGCTAAGGTGTGCTGGTCTACTACATTTTCTACTTCTGCTTCCACTAAGTCTTATACACTGGCTGTAATCTCTGCTTCTTCCCTGGGACTACTACGTAAAGCTACTGTGTATGTTTTGGTTGGTAATAATGAAGCGACCGCTCTTATCGACACAGGGAGCTCTGAATCTTTCATCTCACATAGCTATGCCAAGAAGCACAAGTTGAAGGTTGTTCCATCGACAGGAAGCGTATATTTGGCCTCTTCATCACTCATGTCTCCTTTGAAAGGACGTTGCACGGTTGACATCAACTTGAAGGGCGAGTGCTACTACAATACAAGGCTTTCTGTGTTACCAGAATTGTTCTGCGATGTGATTCTTGGTCAAGACTTTATGAGTCAGCACTCTAGTGTTACTGTGGACTTTGGCGGATCCAAGAAAGATCTAAATATCTCCAACCCGGCTACTTGCAGTGTACTGTCTGCTTTAGTGGATACACCTCGTCCCTTTTCAAGTCTTGCTCCTCATTGCAAACCTGTTGAAACAAAATCTCGGAGGTTTGGGGATGATGATAAGAAGTTCATAAGGTCTGAAATTAACAAGATGCTACACGATGGTGTTATTTAGGAGAACACATATCCATGGAGGGCACAAGTTCTTGTTGTGTCAAATGAGCGCCACCGAAAGAGATTAGTTGTTGACTATAGCCAGACCATTAACAGATTCACTCGTTTGGATGGATACCCTCTTCCAAGAATAAACGACCTTGCAACAGAACTGTATCACTACAAGTACTATAGTTATCTGGACTTGAAAAGTGCTTATCACCAAATACCTATATGAGAAGAAGATAAGCCATATATTGTCTTCGAAGCCAATGGTAATCTTTAGCAGTTTTGCAGAGTGTCATTCGTAGTTACAAATGGCGTTGTTTGCTTCCAAAGGACTGTTAACAGCATCATTAAGCAACACAGCCTGTACGGAACCTATGCTTATGTGGACACTATTGTTGTGACAGAGAAGACCCAGTAGGAGCATGATGAAAACTTGGTGAAGTTTAAAGAGGCTGCCCGGTTCCACAACCTTACCTTCAGCGAGACTAAGTCTGTCATTTAAAAAAAATCAATAGATTTTTCTTGGTTACACAATAACTTGGTATGTTTTCTTATTATTCTCAGTGGGTTTCTCGATTCTCTGACAAGATCAGACCTCTTTATACCACTGACACTTTTCCTCTGATTCCAGAGGCCCTGAAATCCATCGATGATCTCGAAGAAGAGATTGGGAAGGCTGTTGTGCACTCGATTGATGAATAGTTGAGACTGATGCCTCCGATACAGCCATTGCTGCTACTCTGAATTAGGCAGGCCATCCAGTTGCCTTTTTCACTCAGACCCCCACACCTACTGAACACAAACACTCTGCAGTAGAAAAGGAGGCATGTGCAATTGTGGAATCTATAAAAAGGTGGTCTCATTACTTGAAAGG